>JAVTVY010017665.1:0-64282 GCA_036873755.1 Hanleya hanleyi
AACTGGAAGAGAATCTGTTGTCGTTCTGATTTCATAACATGGACATTTTCCATTTGGTTGCCACGGAAACCACGAAAATCATCCCAATATATCCAATTTTAATAGACTGTATTTTACCACCCACGAATGCTGTATACACCATTTGAGTTTGGGTTCTATTAATGTTTTGATATTGTTATATGGATATTTTCCATTATGTTGCCATGGAAACCATGGAACCATGAGAAATATTATAATGTACCCAATTTCAATCAACGTCAGGACAATATTTTTAAGCATGCCTAAGCTAGAGAAACCATATGTTGTTCATCAGAGAAGTGTTCAATGATATCGTGATATTCCTGTTTTCTGACGTGTCAAATAGTAGCATTGATGATCCAATACATTTCCTCCTTTCCTGGAATATAACATATTCCACTCACGTGTTGACAGCGGGAATACGAATGAATAGAGGTGAACAGGACAGCAACGAAAAGTTGTGCCAGAGAACCTGTTCTCAAAGAAATGTGATATTAAAGATTGTGCAAGAGTGTTTACTGGCTTGTCAAACATGGCTATACCACCAAACGCCTGCACTCAAAGATTCTTCAATTCTGTGATAAATATCGTATGATAATGACCGCAAATTCCGATGAACTCGTATGGTCATTTATATGCTGCTGAGTATCTTTATTGCGGTATGCGATGGTTATTCGCGTACAACAGGAACACAATCAACTCACTGCTGAAAACTAAATGAATTTACCCTAAAACTATTTGCAATTGCTATTCCGTGTGGCTGATCAATACAGGTTGCGTTCTTGTTGATCTGGATTTGTGTCAGTTATCTGAGAATTTCGTCTTGGGTATATCATTAATAGTCCTAATGAGGTCTTTTAATTGACAAATCCTGTTTATTCAAAGTTAATTAAGATACATGTATAATCCAGTTCTCTGACAGAACGTAATGAAGCCATTTAACAGTCCTGGATGGTGATCAGCAAACCGTGCGGTTCGAGAAGAGTAACAGAAGGCATGACCTCACTCTATCTGACGCCGTTGATCGCTTTATTCCGTGGCTGGGTATATATTGATTCATTTTCAGCTCTATATACGTTACTAGGCGATACATGTGCACGTCATATGCAGGCGCTACCGGGATGTTATCGTACTGAGATGGGTAGTTGACAGTGGCAGCATCGAATTGTTTTCTCGGGTCGGCATTTAGAAGTCGGCGTAAGGAAAACAAGACTATTCTATGGATAACAAAACTTCCATATTGCTCTGGAATGGCGTTTCGTTGGAGATAGTTCCAACTTTTCAAAGCAAAGTATCGAAGTTGCCTCTTTTGTCCTATACACTGTAAATAAATCGGACGACGACGAGTTCTGAGAGTGTTCAAGATTGAATACGCGTGTTAAAGTTATGAACTGTTATGTTAAGAGTTTAGAATGCTATTGTTCAAAATGCGTGTGTTAAAATAATTCAATAATGCGTTCTACCATTGGATACCTGCGTTAATGGTTCGAATGCTAAAGTTGAAAATTGAACATGGAAGTTAACAATTTAAACACAATTACGCGTTCAATAAGTGTTACAGTTTAGGCGTTCAATAATTGAACATCTCAGTTTACAGTGTAGTCGGCGTGAGAAGAAGTCATTTTCAATTTTCTAGGGATATGTCTGAATAATTGTACAAAAAGGGTGCACAATTAGATCCCATTAGAATACCGATCTGATGTTGGTCTAGAGTGTTGCCAAAGTTCACACACATATTATAGTAGAGAAATTCCAGATGGACAAGTGTTAATATTTGTTCTTTCAAATTTCCCGTAACGTCATTTTTAGTTTATGAGTATCCCCATGAATGTGTATAGAGCATTCCCACCATAGCTCTCTAGATTTGTATCTAATACCGCTTATGCCTGTGCTACTAGGGGCCGTGTGGTCATATCATCCAAGTTGCCACATGAACAGGTACAATAAAAGCGTACCTGAGATACAGCACATACCTCGAATCGTTAGATTCTTGGTATGTGCTTTAGAATAGGTTAACCAGGAGACTATTCTGTGAAGTCATGTGACGCAGTCAGTATGTCGGCACCTCTTCCCACTTCACGTATATATGTTGTATATTCAACACTAGAGTCTTTCGAAATGACGACACAATATTTTCTCCTAATATTTTGCACTTCCTGTCGGGTTCTTGCCAACAGCATGGACAGAGGCCTGGTAGTGCAACTTCTGGAACCAGCTATGAATCTTTCTGGAATGGTGTTATATGCATTTTTTCGTGTCCAGTACAGTTTGCGTATATAGGTCTGAACGTTTGGAAGCGAAATACCGCCTTTCTTGATAAATTCTCTGTGTTGGTTGAATAAACCTTACATAGTGGATGAAGTAGACTAGAATCATTTGCATTTAGTGTAACTTAATTTTGTGACCAACACTTGGTTTGCAACTGTACAAAATAACAACTTTAATATATTCCCATAATGCATATAAAGTCTTCGCGCACATGATCGGCGCATCACGAAAAATTCAAACGGGAACATATAGCAGCAGTTCTTCTAATGTTCCAATGCATATGTGCTACTAATCTACGCAAAATCCCGGGAAAATTTGTGAGAACGGAAGACGAAATATCTTTGGATAAAATGGCAATATAGGGATCTTTTTGGTTCAAGTTTGGTTCTGTTCTAAGTTTGTAAAAACCGTGACACCAGCCATTTTGGCGAAGAAATATTTGTGCACAAATAATGCTATATGCGACAATATTTACATGCCCGTGGGCAAGATATTCCAAGATGGGGGAGAAGGGATAAGAGGTTAAAATCCAGAAGATTTAAATGTCCCAAAAATGCCCCAATAAGTACACCAGGCTATGAGGAATCCGAGGGTACTCACTGGTTTAAGACACGGGTGCGTTCGCATCGTCCAGGCGACCGCGCGATTTTTTATAACGCGAGATCTAATTGTTTGTCTTTGCCATAGAAATGATATAGCGCCCTTGCATGCACGTTAATGTTTTTCCCTTGTGATGTTTCTTCGCATCTTAATCTTTGTTAATATATAGTAGGACTAGTCATTTAAAATAATTTGTTGGTACCTTTTGGAAACACCAACTAAAGAACAAATGAAATAAATTGGAAATCTCGCTCTAAATCAAAGTTTAATTCTGAAACATTTACGTAATATCGGGAATTTTGTATTAGCACTTTCTCTTCTGAAAAAATCATTGAAATGTGTGGATCTACGTCATCTAACACGTTCAGACACGAATTAGTATCGTTTCTAAAATTTAATGAATTCCACTAATTTCACTGCACGTCTGAAAGAAGTTATTCAATGGTGAAAAAAGTCAACAGCACATTTTCCAGTAAACCATCAGTTCCACAACACACAAAGATAGAGTAGTAAATATGTATGAAAGAACACTCTTATTTCTAAGTAGTCCTTTCATCTCTGTACACATCCTGGCCAGGAATTCTAAGATACCTACAAGACGACAGAGAGCTGAGTGGTTCTTGTCTGAGCTGGTCGTCATGCGTTTCTCCTTTTAGACGGAAAGTTGTTTTCGTCATGAACAGACGCTCGAAAACATTCAAGGCAAAGTATTTGAGGTTTTTACTGTTTTTGGCTGTGTCGCGAACATATTTAGCAAACTTTTGTTTTTGAGATAATGGTTGTATTACATGATTCTGGCGAGCTAAGGAAGGTAAATTAGAAATAGTATTATGAAGACACAAAGTGTTTCCATATCTTGAAGGGAAATTTGTGCTTTGTCAAGATGAAGTGCATTTAAAACATGAACACGTGTACATCCCTGTATATACTGATTTTTCAAGGCATGTCGCGTCTTTCTCTGTAGTCGTTGATAAGCACGTTTCCGCTGATGCCACATTATTATGTGGAATATTCTGGCTTAACTGGACAACCTTGTTAGCCACACCAACCAGTTTCCCCCGAACTTGAAGAGAGATTTCATGTCTATCTTCTGGGCTGGAGAATGAATTCCAAACTTGAATTTGCTTTCGTTTTGGTATTTTTCCTCCTAAACACACTGTATTCTGTGATTGGCATCCACTACTTTTATGTGGGTGTAGTAACCTTGGGATCTGGCATTGGAAAAGTTCAACTTGATTTGAAGCGGGTTTTGTAGAGGTTATCGGCAATTCTGACTGAATCAACTCCTTTCTGCTTTTGGCTGATTGAAACGTCTCCTTTGAAATTGGAGCTTTAGTTGAGGGATTTGATTCTGGTAGTTTAGGTGCATTGGCGGCATTTTGGTAACAGTCACTGGGAAAATGAATACACTGCTCTACTGACAGATTCTTTGATTGTCTGCGAATAAAATTTTCTTGTCGCCGTTGTAGTTTAGTCAATGTCTCACCGCGCTGAACCTTAAGTCTGTCCAGTCTCTTGTTCAAACTCTTTCGCTCCAAAGAACATTTTGCTCTGCAGTTTCTTTCATTGAATGATGTCATTTCAACTCCGGTTCGAGCATGTAGTCAAACAATTTCCTGTTCTATCTTCAACGACGCTGTATTTGTTGGTTGAGCCAGGACGGTATCAACTCCAATCCATTCGTATTCAACACAATGATAATGCACTGATATAGAATTGTCAGCAATAGTGAGTGAGCGAATATGATTTAACGTCGCTTTCAACACTATTTCAGTCATATCGCGACGAACCAACTAAGCACCACCCAACGAAGTTACCTTCCTGCTACTTCAAAGAAGAAATCTTGTATACTCGTTCACTCCGTCATGAAATCTTCTTCTCAATTCAGTCTTTGTTCCTATTGTCTTCGACAAGTTCGGGGATATCAGGAGAAAATAAAAGGAAAGCGCTCATTGAATTCCTGCAGACGCTTAGCCTAGCTATGCTGCCGAATACAAACGTGCCTGTTTGCGATACTGTCGCCTCATGGTATATGATCGGTAGTCCGTGTTATACAACTGTAATACAAATACATCAATACTAAGAACCACCGATAATTGATTATTCTCTCAGATAACTTTCCGTAATTGCTCTCTCTGATGGCTGATCAATGAAAATGTCAGTCTCGTTTATCTAGCTATCTGTCATTTGTGCAGGGAATTCCTCTTTGGTCTTTCGATAATAGCCTTTATAAATCCTCGTTTAATGATCCCTCATAATTCACCGACCCTGTGTATTCCCAGTTAGTTAAGCTTATGGTATATCCCATTACTTCGACCGAACCTAATTAAACTATATATCAGTCTTATGCAGGGGTAATATAGAAGCAATGTCTGTATTTCAAAATATAATAACTCAAAGGCATGATTCAACTATATTTTACATGCTGACTTTGTTATTATCTTTCTTATAAAAGCAACTATATCCGATGTAAATATCCGGATATCCCACGTGTTAACTTTACATCATTCATTTTGTACAGATGTGAATATTTGTCTCCATTTTAGTACAAAAGGTATAAAAAGCAACATATATCGAGAAGGCTATTCGTTCAAAAACCAAGCTGTAGAACTCATGAACATGAAATCTTATTAAAGCCTGAATCCGGCTTATTTCTACTATTCGTGCAACCAGTGAAGTAAATTGAGTAACGTTACTATTTTTTATAATGAGCTACCAGATTGATACTATAAACAATAAGAAAACAATTTTGAATAACGTTACTGGTTTCAGTAACACCAAAATCTGCTACTGAAAACAATAACAAAGATTTTGAAATTTATTTTAGAAGTTACCGTGACGTGTTTTGCACCATATTTTGGTCCCCAAACGAAAGATTTCGAAACTTAAAGACGGCTACCTCGCGCGTCTATACATTTCGGACCTTACGTAAAAACTAATTAAATATCACTTAATTGTTTTAAATTTAATTCCGTGAGATGTCAGAGTAATGAAAAACGGAAAATTATAAACATACCTTTAATTGTCGTCTATTTGCGTGAAAACTAAGATAGAAAGTTAGTCGCCAAAAACAGATGTACATGTTGCATATTCAGCTCATCAAAGAACTTTATAATTCAGAAACACCATCGAGGAAGTGGTTGAACGTTAGAAGCATCAAATCCTAACACGGACAGATCTTTGTTACTGAAACATTCAAATTTGCATTCTGTTACTAAATTTGATAACGTTATTGATTTTCGTGCTTTACTGGGTTGGTAACATGGTTAACGATGTTTAATCCATCTTTGCAGCGCTTGACTTGACTTAGTGTCGCGGGTAATCTCTAACATGTCGATAACAACATAAGCTGAAATGCCAGATCAGAAAGAATCAACACATTTATACAATCAAGCATTGTTAGTCGCAATTAAATTAATGACTAAAACGTCGAACTAAAGTATGTAAATAGACAATTCTTGTTAACAAAACCTAAAAGATTTGGTGATGTAATAGATAAGTAGCTATAGGCACAGGTCCGAATACATTTAAAATAGGTCAGTATAAAAGGATATGTGACAATACGGGGGAAACTCCCTTGTGTGTGATAGTAATCAAGCTGAATTTTATTCCGATCCAAAATCTGCCTGCCAAAATCTGAGTTTTTTTCAAGTTTACATACTGAAATACCAGCCTCGAAAAAATTGTGATGCTCCGTTATATAAAGATGGAGATATGATTGATCAAAATGTGCTTCCTGGCCCGATATAGTATTTTTTGAGACATTTACAGTGAGAATTTTGTCTTGTAGTAAAAATATGA
Organism: Hanleya hanleyi; assembly: GCA_036873755.1. NCBI lineage: Eukaryota > Metazoa > Mollusca > Polyplacophora > Lepidopleurida > Hanleyidae > Hanleya > Hanleya hanleyi. Next base: position 6,688 of record JAVTVY010017665.1, read on the forward strand.
CACCTCAAATCAAAATAATTTTGTCACCCGATATATTAGGAAGTGTGCTTATTGGAAAGAACCACGAATGGTTTTGGTTTGATGTGTCATATTTTTGCTACAGGACAAAACCCTTCATGAAAATGCCCCAAAATACCAAAATAAGTCCGGGGGCACATTTTGATCAATCATATCTCCATTTATGCAACTGAAGATCTAAGTTTTTTCGATGGGGATATTCAGTATGTAAACTTCAAGAAACATCTTATTTGGGAGGTTTTGGAGCGAAAAGAAAAATCGGCTTTATTACCGTAACACACAAAGGAGTTTTTCGTATGTAAACGTCACATATCCTTTGGGTAACCGTGTTAGTTTCTAGAGAATCAAAACCAATCTTAGAAAGTGAGGATTTTACTCACGAAAGCTTAAGCAAGAAAAACACAGTTAGTCTTAAACGTGCTGCATTTCCTAGTGTTCCTAGTCCTAGAGACACAGCTCACCAATTACCAAAATACGAGTTGTCAGAGCATTTCCACCATAGCTCTCTAGATTTGTATCTAATACCGTTTATGCCGGTGCTAGGGGCCGTGTGGTCATGTCATCCAAGTTGCCACATGAACAGGTACAATAAAAGCGTTCCTGAGACAGAACACATATCATGAATCGTTAGATTCTTGGTATATATGTGCTTTAGAATAGGTTAGCCAGAAGACTATACTGTGAAGTCATGTGGCTCTGTCAGTATGTCGGCACCTCTTCCCACTTCCCTTATATGCGTTGTAATTTATTTTTCATGTCAAATAGTGGAATCCAATTTGGAGTGAATAATGTAATATTTATAACCGTGACAGTTTATGTTCATTGTTAAACAGCCATGCGAATTTTACTTTATTTCTGTGCATCTATCTTTTTAATTCGTGTTTTGGATGTAATAAGAGTAATTTACATGTTATCTGAAAATGTGAGAAAGAAATGTATTTGCGTTTTCTATGAAAAAGAAATTCAAATTGATGATTATATTTCTCAACTCTGTTTTTTATGTTAATCCGATTCGTGACGTACCACATGTTAATGGGCACTCATAAAAAAAAAATCAACATCTATATTAAAAATAAAACACTATTCACATTATATATCCTCAAATTCAAACGAGAACAGAATAAATATATTACAAGCTAGCGTCTAACCAGGCAATGACTGTATAATTCATATAATCTGATGAAATATATCTATCTGTTTTAGTTCTTGAAAATAAATCCTCAGAAACCAGTTTCGATGGCAGCCATATAGTTAAACATATTTGCAAATAGTTTGCAACAATGACATCGAATTAGCAGTGAACGCAATAATGGTGATATCGCCTGAAGCGTGAATCTACGTGTAATACAGAAATTGAATATACATCCTCTTTCTTCTTGTTAAAGCTGTTCTTGTCGAGAACATCTAGGTAACATAATACAGTACTTGGGACTATATATATTAACACCCCCCTGATGAATGACGATTTCTTCCTACATTTTCAAAAACAACAATTAAATACTTTTTCTGCAGGAATTTTCAGCGGCACAGCAAGAAATACTGATCTACATGAATGGTTAACTCGAGGTCTCTGCAACTGACGGATTATATAAACCATTCGAGTAGGTTACATGTAATTTTAGAATGGTATGGATTCTGATGATCGAAAGTGAATACTTATTTCGCGCTCTGGATTCGACCAATGGATGGAGTCGTATTTTCTATAAGCACCTTTTAAATTATGAGATACATTTCTTCAGCCAAATATATGAATGCTACAAATGCACAATTACAGACAAATTTTAAATAAACCTCACATAGTAGATGAAGTAGAGGAGAAACATTCGCATATGGTGCGACTTAATTCTGTGACCTGCACTTGGTCTGCAACTGATCAAAATAACAGCTTTAATACATTTCCAGTTTTACATGTATGTATATAAAGTCTTCGCACACATGGTCGTTGCATCAGGAAAGATTCATACGGGACATATATCGGCATTTCTTCTAATGTTCAAATGCTTATGTGCTATTACTAAACCATGCAAAATCCCGGGAAAGAGAAATTTTCTCTTCTGAAATATTTATTTTAAAATGAGAGCACTCTTGAATATGACCAGATGAACTCCGTCAGAATGCCTGAAAGTTCAAGTGGATTTACGTAGTCTAACACGTTCAGACACAAATCAGTCAGTATTATGTGTAAAATCTACTGAATTCCACTAATTCGCTACACGTCTGAAAGCAGTAATTCGTGATACAAAAAGTTAACGGCACATTTTCTGGTAAATCATCAATTCCACAACACACAACGAGTAGTAAATATGTATGGAAAACATCAGTGCCTCTATGTAGTCCTTTCTTCTCTGTACACATCGGGCTCAGGAATTCTAAGATACCGACACGACGACAGGGAGCTGATTGGTTCTTGTCGAACCTGGTCGTCATCCGTTTCTTCTTCTGGACGGAAAGTTGTTTTCGTCATGAACAGTCGCTCGAAAACATTTAAGGCAAAATATTTCAAGTTTTTACTGTTTCTGGCCGTGTCGCGGACATATTTAGCAATTTTAAGTTTTCGAGATAATGGTTGTACTACATGATCCTGGCGAATTAGAGAAGGTAAATTAGAAAGAGTATTATATCGACAGGAAGTGTTTCCATACCTTGAAGTAAAAATTGTGTTTTGTCCAAATGGAGTGCACTTAACACAAGGACACGTGTACATCCCTGTATATATCGACTTTTCAAGGCATATCGCGTCTTTCTCTGAAGTCGTTGATAAACACGTTTTCGCTGGTGTCACATTAATATGTGGGATATTCTGGCTTAACTCGTCAACCTTGTTAGCCACACTAACCTGTTTTCCACGCCGTTCAGTAGAGATTCCATGTCTTTCTTCTGGGCTGAAGAATGGATTCCCATCTTGATTTTGCTTTCGTGTTGGTAATTTTCCTCCTAAACATATTGCATTCGGGGATTGGCATACACTACTTTTCTGTGGGTCTGGTAACATTGGCAACTGGTATTTGAAACGTTCAACTTGATTCGAAGCGGGTTTCTTTGTGGTTCTCGGCATTTCTAACGGAATCAACTCCTTTCTCCCTTTGGCTGAGTGAAACGGCTCCTTTGGACTTGGAGCATTAGTTGAGTGATTTGATTCTGGTAGTAGTGCTGGTAGACCTGTTTAGGTGCATTGGCGGCATTTTGGTAACAGTCGCTGGGAAAATGAAAACAATGCTCTACGGACAGGTTCTTTGATTGTCTACGACTAAAATTTTCTTGTCGCCGTTGTAGTTTAGTCAGTGTCTCACCGCACTGAACCGTAAGTCTGTCCAGTCTCTTGTTCAAACTTTTCCGCTCCAAAGAACATTTTATTCTGCAGTTTCTCTCATTGAAAGATGTCATTTCACTTTCGATTCAAGTAAGCAGCGAAATAATTTCCTGGTATATCTTCAACGACGCTGTACTTATACATGTGGGTTGAGACAGGATGGTATGGACGCCAACCCATCCACAAAATAGTAATGCACTTATATACAGTTATTAGCAATATTGTATACTCGTTTACTCTGTCATGAAATCTTCTTCTCAATTCATTCTTTATTCCTATTGTTTGATAAAAGTTCGGAAACCATAGAAAAAAAATAGAAAGAAAGCGCTCATGAAATTCCTGCCTACCTTAGCCTATGCTGCCGAATATAAGCGTGTCTGCTTGCGATACTTCCGCCTTAGGGTATGTGATTGGAAGTGATTGTTACACAACCGTTATAAAATTACATAGCTAGCTACTAGGAACTACCGGTAATTGATTATTCTCTTATGTAACTTTTCTTAATTGCTCTCTCTGATGGCTGATCAATGAAAATCTCATTTATCTAGCTATCTGACATTTGTGCAGGGAATTCCTCTTTGGTCTTTCGATAATAGCCTTGATAAATCCTCGTTTAATGATCCCTCATAATGCACCGACCCTGTGTTTTCCTAGTTAGTTAAGCTAATGCTATATCCCATTACTTTGACAGAACCTAATTAAACTATATATCAATCTTATGTAGTGGTAATATAGAAGCGAGATCTGCATTTAAAAAAAAGAATAACTCAACGGCATGATTCAACTATATTATACGATAGTGTCTTTATTTATTATCATTTTTTATAAAAGCATCCAATATCCGAAGTAAATATCCGAGTATCCCACATGTTAACTTAACAGCATTCATTTTGTACAGATGCGAATATTTGTATCAATTTTTGACTACAAAAAAGTATAAAAAGCAACATTTGTCGAGAAGGCTATTCATACAGAAGACAAACCGTAAAGCTGGCATGCACTTGTACAATGTATGTGAAAAATGTTATCAAACCCCGAGTCTGGCTTATTTCTGTCATTACTGTAACCAGTCTAGTGACGTACGAATGTGAGTAACGTTATTTTTATTAATTTTCCTGTATAATTCACAACCAATTCGATACTATAAACAACAATGGAAGACAATTTTGAATAACGTTACTCTTTTCAGAAACACCAAAAACTGATACTGAAAGTAGTAACGCAGATTTTGAAATTGAATTATCTCCCTTAGGTGGATTTCCCATGAGGTGTTTTGCACCACCTTTTCGCTCCGGAACGAAGATTTCAACACTCAAACAAGGCTACATGTACATCGCGCGTCTATACATTTTGAACCTTACGTGAAAAATAATTAAATAACATTTGTTTTAAATTTCATTTCGTGAGACGTCAGAGTAATGAAAAACGTAAAACTATATACATAGAAAGGTAACCGCCAAAAACATAACGTAAATGTTGCACACTCAGCTCAGAAAGACCGTTTATAATTTATAAAATATGTAAAAAGGAAAATAACCAGGAAGTGCCTAAACGCTGGCGACAACAAACACGAACACGGGTAGAGCATTGTTATTGATTTTAGTAACGAAACATTCAAATTGGTATCTATTGCTAAATTTCATAATGCTATTGTTTTCGTACTTATTGAATGTATGATTGGCGATGTTTTAGTCCATGTTTACAGCTATTAACGTGAATCAACTCGGTGGGAAATCTCCAACATGTCGATAACAACATAAGTTAAAACGTCAGAATGAAGAAAGAATTAACACATTTCTACAATCAAGAATTGTTTAGTCGCAATTAAATTAAAGGAATAGTAAACTCGTGCTCGGCATGACAGAATTATGTCATCAGATTCCAAAAACACCGGTAGAAAAAATGAGCAATTCTACAACTGAGTAAACACATGACTGTGACATTAGAGAGGTCATACGGTTTATATGTAGATGGCGCTGCGACAAAAATCGCGCTGTCATCCGGGCTCTATCCCATAAGGCAAAGCATTAAACAACAACAACGGCAGCATAAGCAGCGTTTCTTCTACCGCTATCGGGTGATGTGGCCTGATATTTCTGCCTCAGAAAGAGAGCTCGTGAAATCATATGTACAATACCACATGTCAACCTGTATATCAATTCGTCATTCATATATCACGATCCTCATAATCGTCTCGGAGCATAAAGAAAGATCCACAGATCTGTCAAAAGCCATCGACACAATAATTTACAATTGTCCTACATGTTATTAGCTACACTGCCTGGAATAATGTCAGGTGATATTTCAAGGATTTTCATTGGCTAACGGCTCTCAGGCGTTATAATGGCGACCTCCACGGATTCTTGATCTGGGCAATAGCTCTGATATTCAAAACGTTCACATTCATTCGGAATTACTAGGAAAGCTGATTTGTTTTGTTTTTTGAATACTGATGATATAGTTCTTTCCATATTAGTATGCATCGACTTAGGGTTTTCTATTCCTTTAATAAAATGAAATGACGGACTGAGGATATGAGCAGACAATTCTTGTTATCCATACCTGAGCAACTTTGGTGTAAGATACCAAAAAGTAAGATTTTATGCTTTAGAAAGAGAACACCGAGTTTTGAATTCGTGTTTGAATGAAATAAATGTAATTTACATGTTATCTGAAAATATAAGAAAAAATGAATGTGTATTTCTCTGACAAAATGCAATTGTATGGTTATATTTCTGTTTTCTACGTTATTCCGAAACATGGGTTACCCGATATGGTGGTATTTCATTTTGCTGGTGTGTTTGACAGTGCGAATTCATAGATACAAATGTTTGCGAATAATTTGCAACAATGACACCGAATTAGCAGTCAATGCAATAATGATATCACAAGAACCTATTTGTAATACAAAAACTGAGTATACATCCGCTTTCTTCATGTTAAAGCTGTTCCTGTCATAACATCATCTAGGTAACATTGCATACAGTACATTATATTTGAAATATCTCTTTAAAATTTAATCAACCATAACAATTAAATATGTTTTGTGCATGAAATTTCCTCTGCCCGGCAACATATAGGCCTACTGATCCACATACTAAACTATTCATATTGAACCATTGAAGTATGTTAAAGTAATTTGAAACGTGTATCGGGATGGATTCTGACGATTGAAAATTAATAGCGATCTTGCGCTTTGGACTGGAACACTATATTGAGTTGAATTTGAAGTAGGTTTAAAATATGAGATACTTTTCTTCAGTCCGATATATGAAAACTACATATGCACAATTTCAGAACGTTGGAATAAAGATTGCTGAAGATATACACAGTGAAAAAGTGTGCATATCCTGAACATTGAAATGTACACTAGTTTGTAACACCGTGTGAACATGTAAAAGTGTTCAAGTACGAAAACTAGCATGAAAAGATATTTATGTACAATATGTCACTGAAGTGTTATCAAGCTCATCAACTAGGTCGTCCTCAATAAAATATACAATATCGCCCAGTGTTGAACATTAGAACTCTGAAAAATGAGTGTTCATTCTGAAGTGTTTACTTTTGAACACTTTTACGCACAAAGTGTGATGAATCCCCACATTATTTCAACTTATTCCAACAACCACTAAAGTTAGTGACGGATGAACGCTTTTACGCGTTCTATAAGTGTTACTAATTTTCGATGACAGTGTAGAATAGATAGATTGTGAGTCCGGTAAACGGAATATCATAATGTACAAAGGAGTGATAGAGTGAAATATATTTTGAAAATAATGTTGAGCAGAGCTACAACCTTTCATTACAATGTGAATTAAGTAATACATATAGAAAAAGCCACTTTAAAACGATACAATAATATGCTAGGCCAAGGAATAAATTATAGTAACGAATAACTTCAAGATCTTTTCATTTTGGGACCGTAAACCATTTCAATAAAGCATAGAATATATCATCATCATCATCATCAGAATACGCAGCGCATGTAATAAATGTATGCCTTAGCAACAGGTAAGTACCGTCATGTAAATTGTAAATTCAAGTGATTTACGAGATAAGCTTGAAATGAAATGCGTCTTCGAGACAGTCAAAATAAACGTCAATGAATAAAGTAAATCCATTATAGAATCAGCATAAGCTGCATGACAATTCAATTTATGTAAATATATGGAAATATAAAAAAATTAACAAGGATAAAATTTGTATATAATGAATAAGACATTTTATGTGTAATCTAATGCCTGTGTATGTGTTCATAAGTAGAATAAAGAGAAACCATTTTTGCTGATGACGGTCGCAGCAGCCTCTGTATCTCCAAATGGAGTATATCCATCTTATTGGAAATTTGCGTATGTTTGGAAACCGTCAAGGTAATCTAGCACAACCTGGTGGATGAACTGAAATTGATCCTGGAATAAACAAGGAAAGGTATCTCAAGATTGTGTTCATATGGTCATGAGGTTAAAAATTTATCTAAAAAAGTATTTTCCTGCAGATAATTTTGAACGAGTTAACAGTGATAACCGTCAGAATTATTTTGTGATATTCGGCCTACTGAAACAGTGGATATATGTTGTCTGTCTTGCAAGAAACTAGAATGTGTTAATATTGGCTTGGATCTTGTGCTGTCAGATTGATGTAAAATTGGCATTCAGATTACTGACGAGAAAGTTCTCAGTGTACGACGGCTGTTTATTTGAGCGTAGAATTTTCCGTCAGTATTACTCCCATTATCAGAATATTTCAATTTGAGAACAGCCGAAATCTATATGACTCGCACGTTTGTGGAGAGGCTGCTGTTCATTTTAGCGTTCCCATATAAGTAATATTAAAACTAAACGTGAACATGAATAGAATAATTCTCAACTAGCCCCAAATTTATATGGATCAATACCATGGACTCAAGATTTATTTTGTAGCACTTTGATTTAAAATACGTCATAGATTTGTCATTCGTTTCCCACTCGTACACATTTTTGTATGATTTTCAGTGTAGTAACTTTTACACAGGCGAAACTCCATCAGCTGCTTCGTTTGTAAAGTTAAAAATTAATTTATTTTATTCTGCACAAATTGATGTGGTTCGTTCAGACCAATATCCAAGTTTTACACTGTAAACGCACAGTGTTAAAAAATTGTGTGCTTCTAGTATTTTTTCCTATACATCTTAGCATCGAATTGCTTTAAATATCTAAATTATAACACCTCGAACCAAAAAAAATCTAACGTTTTCAACGTCGCCATATTCATCGTGACATTGCATCCCAATATCGTTTTGGTTCAAGATGTCATATTTTAGATATATTAAAAAATCCCAATTTCATACGTCCATCGACGCGGTTTCACGTCACTTTTGATTCTGAGCGTTTACAATAAAGTAATTGAGTAGTTTTGCCATACAGCTTATTGTGCAGAACTGAATAAATTTTTAGCCTCACAAACGTAACAGCTAAGAGACTACTACCAGTATACGAGTTGTCAGAGCATTTTCATCATAGCTCTCTAGATTTGTATCTAATACCGCTTATGCCGGTGCTAGGGGCCGTGTGGTCATATCATCTAAGTTGCCACATGAACAGATACGATAAAAGCGTACCTGAGATACAACACATATCACGAATCGTTAGATTCTTGGTAATATGTGCTTTAGAATAGATATACCAGAAGACTATTCTGTGAAGTCATGTGATGCAGTCAGTATGTCGGCACCTCTTTCCACTTCCCTTATATGTGTTGTAATTCCGCCTATGTAAACGTAACTAATTCTATATGCAGTATTACATCTGGAAATTTGTATATGAAAAATGGAGAACATGGAGATTATTTCGTACCAGATCGGTGATGATTTCAGGTCGGTTGGCCCTCATCTGTTTGATGGTCTGTAGAATGTTAACCTCCTGGTCCACCTTCAGCCTTTCAATGATCGAACTCACAGCACAGTAGAGACCACTTCTTGACGCTCCGTCCCTATGGGAACAAAACAAATACACTGATAGATTACAGTCTACTACGACTCCGCCTAGTTCCAGATTTGATAATAACTCAAAATTTTTGTTACCGATCTTCTAGCTATTCATAAATACGGGATATTTTGGCAGAATTTTCAAGCCATTAGTCCAGTCTGTAATAAGGATAAGTTTCAACGGCGCAACATTCGTACTACAGGCACATCTTATTTAGATCTCTACCTCTACAAAAATGAAGCGGGCATTCTCTCTCGTCGACTTTATGACAAAAGAGATGATTACAATTTCGACATCGTAAACTATCCCTTTCTGGATAGTAATATTCCAGTGGGACCTGCATATAGCGTATACATATCTCGCTTAGTAGCATTTGCTAGATCCTGTGTTAGATGTGATGATTTTAATCAACGTCACAAAACATTGTTGCATAAACTTATAAAACAGGGCTATTCCACCAAGCGCCTCCACTCAAAGTTTCTCAAATTTGGCGATACATATCGCATGCTGATAACAAAATACGAACGTAGCGTGCAAGATTTATGGGGCTACGTTTCGTAACATGTGTCTAATTCCGCTTAACCCGGGGCTAGGGGCCGTATGAGCCCATGTACTTCAAGATCCTCATGGTACTCATATGAACAGTCACAATCAAAGCGTGACTGGGGTACATCATTTTTAGATGACGACTCTATAACGAATATTATGGATTAAGAATACTGATCAGCGATACGGATTTGATATTTTGGAACATCATGATGTCTTGCCGGCATCATTGAAAAGTGTTGACCGCTTCTCTCTTGCAGGAAACAAGCCTATGTTTATGTATACCTTTGTCTTTTTGAATTTGGTGCTAATACTGTTATATGGAAATGGAATAGGTCTTTGGATTATGGACGCGGATATTCTCTAATGGACGACGGCTGGATTATGAATGACGGACTAGACGCTTGTAATTTGTAGGAATTTGGCGCATCTCAATAAGAGAAGCAATAGATGATTATTCATGTAACTATAGACACAGCCATTGAAATTTCTAGTGCACTTTTGTTCGGCAAAACTGAAAAAAACGTCTCAATCGAGCTATACTGTGAAAATGTCGTTAGCCAAGGTTTAACATTGCAGGCATGTTGAAATTGATAAAAATGACCGTCGTGATTTTGCCGAAATGCTTAACACGCATGCTTAATTGATCCTGATTAGTGATGGCGGACTAGGTAATGACATTCTACAGCAATGATCCCGTATATCGTTGACAAACTCAACGTTTGTTCACTTTGAAGATATTCATGTATCGCTATATAAATTGGAGCGATATTCAAGAGGTGGGAAACACTGACGACGTCTGGCGACTAAAAAGCAAGCATATGATTCTAGAGGAAAGGCACCTCGGCACATAACATTGACACACGAGAATACGGTGGATTCTCGGACGTAGCCTTAGTATCTCAGACGCGCTTTTATTGCAGATGTTCATGTGGAGAGTATGAAGTATTTACACGGGCCCCAGCACCGGCTGAAGTGAAATTAGATACGCTAGCTCGGGAGCTGTGATGACAGGTCAGCTCAAACAACTCATCTGATGATAATGGATGAGCATCGTTGACGTCTGGTGGAGTAAACACTCCAACATGGGGTAAACCTGGTAAATGCAAGAATACCCAGAGAAACTAACATGCAATACCCGACGTCGTACGACGTAAATTCATACGACGTAAATTTGATGCCAGTCTGCAATCCCTTTTTTTACATTATAGATATATATATTTTTTATAAATGTGAACGTCTCGAGCGAATTGAAGCGTTTTTACTCACAAACAGTGTACTATAATGGGTCCGTTTCCCGTCTTTTGTTGCCATCGTTCCACTTCCTCCATTAAGGTAATCATGGGAGCACTAGATCCGGGAACTGTTTCATCATCTGACCAAAATGTACACTGAAACTGCTTGATGTGAGCCCTATCTTTTGGCGTCTTAATAATTCAAGAAAATGAAATAAACCTCAATGAGAATAACTGCAGATGATCACCTTAGAAACACATATTTGTATAATTGTTCTGTGTTGCCATTAATAGATAGCTAAAGGAAGTTGAATATCTCCTGCAACACTTCCATTTCTCCTCTTTCCAAATGAAGGATATTTTGTATGTTGATCGCCGAGTAACAATTATATCGTCTGATATATGTTTGTTGAGGGATGATAAGGGTTGCGGAGTTGCTAATTGTAGTCACCCTGTGTAAATAAAGTTTACTATTATTAGGATTCCAAACCAGTGTGGATGGGAGCCTATTACGATAGTTATATTATTACCTGTCAGTGTGACTAACGTCAGAGGATCTACGAAGTAGGGTAAGCATCAGGGCATGTTTTTGCCAATTTCGAGGTTTATTGGTCACCTAAGTAGGTCAGCTCAGAACTTGCTGGTTACAGTCTCCCGATGCACGTTCATGCCAAAAATCAAGGTTCTATTGTCAGCGGTTCTCCTTATTTTGCCGGAGCAAGGATTCGGATAGACGGACTGATTTACTCATTACCGGACAATTTGCAAATGCGAGCCTACTTCGTGGGAATTTTCCGCCAGATCCCGCGCCTTCCATATTTCGATAAACTGATTGGGACATCTGTCACCAATAATGCTCATTGGTCAACATCCCTGGTGCCATCTTCGGTTCTTCAAAGATACTATCCGGAACCGTTGAAGCGATCATAATAAAACTTGGCATACATGATCGATAGGGATAGGCTGTTCCAGGCTCGCGGTTAGGGCCGCCATCGACCAATCGAAATTGGCCAAATTTCAATGTACTTCAGCTAATATTGAAGTGGATCGATCGCATTGAAATGTCATGTGAAGGTGCTGGATGAGGTGTAGACTATGGACACTATGTCCAGTTTTCCGATTGGTTGATCGGTTTGGTGGTCATATTGAATGAAGTCATTTCAACAGAAAAACCCACCTTCTCCAAAACTTTGAACCAAGCACTGTGAAGATGGACCTATAAGCTCGATACCTTTGTGCCGTGCCAAGGCTATCACAATGGACCGATCAAAACAGAGTTTTCCACATAACGGATTAATAGAGCGAAAAGCGGCTTGTATAGGTTTTCTGTTACGGTTATGAATTTTGCATTCATGACCATTTCTCATAACTTCTTACCCAGCAGCCATAATTGGCGCCGTAAGTAAGAGGAATGCTATTGCAAATCTCGCCAGTGAAACTCTTTTTCTATACGTTACATTTATGTATATGGCCAGTCTGAATATCAGCCCTGCTAACTTGTCTGAGGGTTAGCTGGCAACCAAGATGGCATCCGTAACAACCCGGGAGCTATTGCCAACTATATCAGCCATAACAGATTTTCATAGATTCATAGTATGCCGATTTTTACATGTTTAACATTTGACATCCGGATCCTCGGAATCAAAATATTGTTCATAATTGCTTATTGCGTGAAGCCCGGTATTGTCGTTTGCTGCCATATTTATTACTAGATTTGGTCAGGACGAAGCCTGCAACTTTATATGTTCTACATTTTCCTCACCTCTTTCTTATATTTGAGTTGAAGGGTTCTTGTGACGTAGAATTTTCCCTCGTCTGCTTGCAGTGTCTCTACATCAAAAGGACCATACTGCCCCGAGGTACCAGGCCAGTATATCCCAATATCCTGAAAAACATTCGCCTCTCTTATTGAAGTCTTCGTTTACATTGGCGAAGCTCCTTTATGTGAGAGGGCAGTAAAGCAGATTTTTTTTCTTCAAAACCGGCAATATCACTTTCTCTTTATATTTATACACTGAAATATCATCCTCGAGAATATTGCGATGGTCAGTTGTATGGAATGGATATATGATTGATCAAAATATGTTCCCTTACAAGCGTCTGGTCCGTCGTTCAGTCGTCGTTCATTAATGAATATCCGCGTCCATAACCCAAAGACCTATTCCATATTCCATATAACAGTATTAGCATCAAATTCAAAAAGACAATCATAGTATACATAAACATAGGCTAGTTTCCTGCAAGAGAGAAGCGGTCAACAGTTTTCATCGATGCCGACAAGACATCATGATGTTCCAAAAATATCAAATCCGAATCGCTGATCAGTATTCTTAATCCATAATAATCGTTGTAAAGTCGTCATCTAGAGAATGATGTATCTCAGTCACGCTGTGATTGTGACTGCTCATATGAGCACCATGAGGATTTAGAAATACATAGGTTCATACGGCACCTTACCCCGGGTTAAGCGGAATTAGACACAAGTTACGAAACGTAACGCCATAGATCTTGCACGCTACGCTCGTATTTTGCTATCCGTATCGTCAAATTTGAGAAACTTTGAGTGGAGGCGCTTGGTGGTATGACCTTGTTTTATAAGTGTCTGCAACAATGCTTTGTGGCGTTGATTAAAATCGTCACATTTAACACAGGATCTAGCAAATGCTACTAGGCGAGATATGTATACGCCATATGCAGGTGCCACTGGAATATTACTGTCCAGAAAGAGTCATTTATATAACGATTATCCACGGCGAGAAGATCGTCTATATAGCGGTTGGTGAATGAGAAGGAATGGGCTTTGTATGGATCAGTTTTGAAAGCGCCTGCATATAGACATATTCACAAGAAAACAGATATAGGTCAACCAACAGGGGTGCACAATTAGTGTCCATTGGAATACCTACATGCTGTTGATATATTGTGTTGCCAAATTTCACATAGATATTTTTAATGAAAAATTCAAGCAACTTTATAAACAAAGAAACAGCCCATGAATGACATCTCTTGTATGCAGTAGAGCTAAAGAATGATTTATGGCTTCCGACATTAATATATCTACGATCAGTTTTCTCGAACACAGGTACTATTAATGAACTTAGACGATCAATAAAGGTCCGGATGAGGGACTGTAGTATAGAGAGTCGAGAAATCTCATGTGGATACATTTCTGTACGGTATGTGACAGCATCAAGTTCTTCCGTAAGACATTTTAAATTTTTCAATATCCACATATATTCAACGCCAGAGTTTTTAGAGATAGTGGCGCAGTACCTTTCCCAAAATGCTTTTACCTCCTGAAGGGCCCTCGTCAACAGGGTTGACCTATATTGGCCTATTTGAATGTTTTTGAGGCATTTCCATGGAAGACTTTCTATGTAACAGAAATATGACACTTCAGACCAAAAACATTCTTCGTTCTTTCAAATACTCAAACTTCTTAATATATTGTGTGGCAGTATAATTTTGGTTTGAGGTATCATATTTTTGCTAATAGGGGAAATCTACCCTATAAATGCCCCTAATAATAATGCTGCAGCAAGCATATTTGATCAATCATATATCTATTTATTTGCAACTGACTATCGCCAATTTTTCGTGGCTGATATTGCAGTATATGAACTTAAAGAACAAGATAATTCTAGGGTGAAAATCAAACCGATTTTACTACCTCCACACAAAGAGAAACTTTTCCCACATTAACATCACATATTCTTTGGGTATCGCAAATAGGTATAATGGTAATTTCAGTCCAAAGAGTCATCCAACCAGGATACACGTATTGACTGGAGTAGAAATTTCAAGGTGTCAGGTAAAAGCGTCATATTCGAATTTCAATACTTATAAGCCGTCTAAAAATAATCGTCTGTAATCTAAAGAACTTTCACGTTTAACAACTAACACCAATTTCAAACGGGTGTATAATGAAAATAAGTTTGTTCTCCCAAGAGAGAAGGGTCAGCAGTATTCAATGATGGTAGCTGAACAGCATACTACTCTATTCGTGAAGCCCTTCTCACTGACCAGTACGCATAACATGAAAAACATGAAGTTTGTTTCTTGCAAAAGGGAAGTGATCAGCTGTATCCAACGATGACAGCAAGATATCATGGTATTCTTTACTTCAAATGAATTGTCAAGGATTTTTCGATAGTATAATGTATCACAATCACATATTAAATTGTGGCGGTTCTTTGAAATCTATAGGAAGATAGAACACATGTCGGATCCATTTACATAAAGACTTAAAGCCAAGTATAGGTGAAACCGAATGATGTCGAATATTATCTTTGATAGCAGAATGATCTACCGGAATAGGCCGGACAGGACTGCGAACAAACGAGGTATCAAGACGTATTGGAAAACACGTCCGCTAATTGGTCCAATGCATGTACCGATGCCGCCAATGTAGTAAAAAATCATTATTAAATGCTGTGGACTCCCACCGGGAAACATTCAAATACACGCAGTATGGTGCGGCCCGGGTATACTTGCAATGTGAACTATCAACATACCGTCCCGGCTTGTCCTGCGGAGTTCAGCATGATGATGGAGCGGACATCCTGTTCATGGATCAACCTCCAAAAGTCGATCACAGTACCAGGAAGAGGCATCTGTGTGATGATGAAGGCTCGCTTCCTCTTGTATGCCTAAACATAATCATTAAATATTAGTCCAAGGATAAAAAGATATACATATTATACTCTCTATCACCCACAAGCTACCCAACATCCTTTAATTATAGATTATCCAACATTAAGGTATAAAATACCAAATATCGTTAATTGCACGGTAATTGCATGTACCGATGGCGCCACTGTTTTTAAGATTCGCCATCAATTGCCTGCTATGTGTCAACTTGACCCTGTCAGACATACTTTCAGGCTACGGAACATCGAACGATAGAGAACAGTCTATTTGCATATTCCCAAGCGCTGCATCATGAGCAAATTCAAAATGGCGGAAATAAGTGTGTAAAATAGTCCCGTTTTTTGTCGTGTATAAGAAGCAATTCTGCATTTCTGTGCATAGAAGTGTACAAAACTTGTCTAGTTCACAAGAGGTAGATATTTCTTTAATTAACATGCCGTTTTTGCAAAGAAAATTGCATAGGTGAAAAACTGAAAAGATCAACAGAAAATGCCCTTTTTAGGAATATGCTGTCAATGTAATGTCATCGGTGCAGCCATCTTGGATTTGTTTTATATTTTGTGGTGGATTATGATTCAAAGATATAGTGTTTTATGTTTCAGCTTCCTAGACTCAGATATAATGAACCGGGGAACCAGTACACCGCACTGAAGTATCTCCAATGGACCAATACAGATTCACACTGAATTGCAGCTGTAGAACCAAGCATGGCGAACTGCAGGCATTTGGATTGCCTAATCCAGTTCATGGTTATATAAAATGAATTGAAACTGATATGAAGCTATATGTGAAGCTATAAAAGTACAGCCCCTTTAAACCCCTAATGTTCTCTATATATTACTTTTATAATTAAAGATTTACGTTGTCGTTAGTGCATACTTTTTTCCATGTTCTTTTATTCAGTCATTCAATTTAGACCGATATCAAGATTGCGGAAATAGAGATAAAATGCCAGATGCTCCTTATGTAATCCTGATACAGAGAATGGTTTATTTCACTTACCGGAAGAAATACGGCGTTGATGTAATTGTTGGCTCCAGGGACAGGTGTAGACAGGAAAAGCCTAACACTGTCAGCTGTGAAACAAAGAGGACACGTTATCAAGCTGATAAACCTTATTCTCACAAACCTTAAAGAAAAAGGGTAGTCATTATCCTTATTTGGATGCGTTCACGAATTTGTAAAATATTTATCACCTTGTGAGAGGGTGAACTTGTGTCTAATTCCGCTTAACCCGGGGCTAGGGGCCGTATGAACCCATGTACTTCAAGATCCTCATGGTGTTCATATGAACAGTGACAATCAAAGCGTGACTGAGATACATCATTCTTTAGATGACGACTTTACAATGAATATTTTGGATTAAGAATACTGATCAGCGATACGGATTTGATATTTTTGGAACATCATGATGTCTTGCCGGCATCATTGAAAACTGTTGACCGCTTCTCTCTTGCAGGAAACAAGCCTATGTTTATGTATACTATGATTGTCTTTTTGAATTTGGTGCTAATTACAAGCGTCTAGTCCGTCATTCACAATCCAGCCGTCGTCCATTAGTGAATATCCGCGTCCATAATCCAAAGACCTATTCCATATTCCATATAACTGTTTTAGCACCAAATTCAAAAAGACAATCATAGTATACATAAACATAGGCTAGTTTCCTGCAAGAGAGAAGCGGTCAACAGTAATACTGTTATATGGAATAGGTCTTTGGATTATGGACGCGGATATTCTCTAATGGACGACGGCTGAATTATGAATGACGGACCAGACGCTTGTAATTCAAGATACAAGCATGCAGGGAAATGATTATTAGTCACACTCCCGATTCTTTCATCCTCTTGACATCAACTTGTTTACGTCTTACTCTCAGATATGCCGACACTGACAGTCTAGGAGCTTACAAACTCTCAACTATTGAATTATGGTGTTATTGCACGGAAAAATAGTCAACAGTTTCATGAACACAAGCAAGGTATCCTGGCATGTATTTTTGTGCAAAATAAATATGCGTACCAGCACTGTGAGTACGTAATGAAGCATCAAAGAATTAATTGATCTTAATCAATAAATATCTTATCAACCTCTGGGAAACAGAGAAGCTGATTGCGTCCATCCTTTCCCTATTTTCAAAACAAGTCGATTAGTTCCACTTTACATGCATAGGGACGACATGTCAAAAAGCAATTAAATATTCGTGAGATCAGGTCACTGGACAAAGGACTTGCATAATTTGGCAGCGTTGACAAGATATTAAAATCAGCCCTTTGTACATTGTTGAGATAATAAAGAAGAGCCCGTCTGCGCGTTAACATGTGACTTCAGGTGATCAGATACTGGTTCGTGTAATTTCAAATTGCCCTACATTTTAACCCAGGAGAATATTTTGAACTGGTGATATTCGGACAAAATTTTATACAAATGTACTATATTTATCTAGTTTTCAAAGAAAGTGACATTACGCTTAGAATAATGTATAATTTGGCAAATATTACATGAAGATATGCCAGCTATCACCAGTTTAAAATATTCTCCTTGCTTAAAAGATAAGACACGGTGAAATTATAGGAACAAGCATCTGATCAGCTGATGCCCCGTAACTCTGCACAGAAAGGCTCTCTCAATAATTGGTCAAAGGTGGACTGAGAATGCACAACCCAGCATTGGCTATTGATTATGCGAAGCCCTGTATTTTCACAATGTTTCACTGTTTATTTACACTTCTGTACAGTTTTCTTGAGCTCAACAAAAATTTTTTACTGACCAGCCAGGATATCCATGTTGCGATTTTTAGGTTTGTTTGTTGGATCTGAGGCAGCTTTCACATCTGTTGTCTTCAGGGCGGGCGACATATCCTTTAAAACCTGCAAATGTATACTTTTGAAACAGACATTGCTGCATGTATTTCAAGACTAGCGTGATATCCAGTGCATATTGAAGAAATTGAATGCTTGTCACTTAATGGAGACGAATACATCATTCATGTCTGTACATCACATATACAGTATATATATACAGTATATATATCCATATCTGATTAAAAACAAGGAGACGGATCATACCTGGAACTGCTCCTGTAGTTTTGTTTTCCTATTGGCAGGGTTCACTAAACACAGTTCACGGTACTTGGCGGCGAAATAGGTACTGGAAACTGAACTGTTGGACAATTTGATGGCCTCTACGAGAGCATCATAGAGAAAGTCATACTGTCCCTGTGACGGAAAATTAAATGGGGGTAATTGTCCATTTCGGTCAACAGTAAACATTTCACGATAATATAATTGTCAGAAATATGTCTGTATATTAAGAAACGTGTAAATATATCAGACGAAAATTCACTTCGTAGCAAATAATAGGTTAGCAGGAACAATTTACGCAATTCCCTGACCATGTCAAATGGCTTTAAAAGAAAGTTACATAACTGAAACCAGATCAATAATTCCCGGATGCCATTTTTAATCACAATAAGTCAGTTGTCACATAAACTGTACGAAAATACGATGTCGACCAGTTCCAATTAGACTGAAACAGGGCCAATCTGTGGTGCCCGATTTTCACAACTTCAGGGTCGACGACAATGCTGAAATTCCACTGGCCAAAATATTACCAGTGCTCGTTAATTTCTAGGAGGAATTGCGTGCAATTCACAGATTATATTTCGGACTCAATCGACAGCACATTTTTTGAATATCAACCAACCAATCTTAGAGCTCGTTTACTCCATACACTCCAAAACAATTAGGCTGACTAGTTCATAAATTCGTTTTCACCAATATAAGTCGATATCCATATTAATAGCCTGTGGTCATTTACTCCAAACATTTCAATTCCCTTCAAAAATGTAGTTCGTGAAAGTACCTCATTTTGTATCATGTTGACCCTTTGCTGTCTCATCAGTCGAACACAGGCCGGTACATCCGCAACGCCATCCTCGTTGGCCTGTTGGATCAGATAATCTAGTCCGATAAACGTTCCTGTCCGGCCAATCCCTGCACTGAATGAATGAGGGTCAAGGTTTATAGCTAATTATTTTCAGGATGACATTTTCTTAGTAAAGCATAAACACTTGAGGTGGATGGGCCAGTCGCGTGTCAGACTAGAAGTTCTGCTTGGCAGGAAGAGCCAGCTGCTGTGTTCGGTGCGCGGTGGAATTTGACTGTTTCTAGTGAGATTCCCTTTTCTGATGGTACTATAGCAGATCATTCTGAAAAGGATCAAGTCGGTGGGAGCGCTTATCTTGAGAAAGTAATCTTGGTGGCTATAGTTATACCCGTGTGTGACGCGGATTCAGGAGGTGCACTTGGTCAGGCATACGTCGATAATTTCGTCAGTCTCGTGTCAGACTAGAAGTTCTGCTTGGCAGGAAGAGCCAGCTGCTGTGTGCGGTGCGCCGTGGAATTTGACTGTTTCTAGTGAGATTCCCTTTTCTGATGGTACTATAGCAGATCATTCTGAAAAGGATCAAGTCGGTGGGAGCGTTTATCTTGAGAAAGTAATCTTGGTGGCTATAGTTATACCCGTGTGTGACGCGGATTCAGGAGGTGCACTTGGTCAGGCATACGTCGATAATTTCGTCAGTCTCGTGTCAGACTAGAAGTTCTGCTTGGCAGGAAGAGCCAGCTGCTGTGTGCGGTGCGCCGTGGAATTTGACTGTTTCTAGTGAGATTCCCTTTTCTGATGGTACTATAGCAGATCATTCTGAAAAGGATCAAGTCGGTGGGAGCGTTTATCTTGAGAAAGTAATCTTGGTGGCTATAGTTATACCCGTGTGTGACGCGGATTCAGGAGGTGCACTTGGTCAGGCATACGTCGATAATTTCGTCAGTACCGGTCTTGCAGTTAATGGAACTGGAACACAGGTATGTGATTGAATTCTGGTGTGTTCGCTTGGTGTAAACAAGGCAGTGAATTAAGTTGTGCGCGATTCTATACCATTTTGCGTTGAAGTAATATTTCTGGGATATCAAGATTTCGAAACAATATAGTTAACAATACAATAACAATGCCAATTTAGACTTCATGGATTTAAAGGTCAAGATCAAGATTACAGACTTTGAACTTTGAACAATTTAATGCACGCACTAAATGCAGGACTTCTAATGAACTGAATTTCTGAAATACGGTAGTCCGAAAAGTATTTGATAGATGTTGAATCATGGGTCGTATTAGTAGGTCGACTGCTGTGTTATTATTCGTATTCTTAGGTTGACTTTGATTTGTTATATCGAATACAATTTTTCTCCAATATATCAGTGTTGTTGGTTGATTACATTCTGAAATCCGGAGGTCACAGATTAGTCAAATATATCACACACTAATCTGCGGCCCTCGGATTTCAGAATGGAATAAACCATCAACACTGATATTCTGCAGAAAAATTGTATTCCATATGAGGCACAGCGGAAGCAATTGGTGATTGGAGGGGCCACTATCACAGCACAAATATGCGATGGTCCAGGGGGCGGTCAGGCCCTGGGAACTCCAGGGATCTTAGATGGCCGGAGAGGCGTTGTAGCGTATTCCCGAGTAATAAAACAATCTTCGCATGTGTAAACTGTTTTGTTTTGTATATCGCTCCAATTGTAAGCTTCGGATGCAATCGATGCCTCACAACTTCAGTGTTCCTTCAAAGAATACACGTTCTTTTTCAAAATCAATCTTTAAGGTGAGACGCCGGCAGTTTCAACTCCTTCTAGTTACTCATGATAATATTTATGTTGAATTACTATGTACATCAAGCGAAACTCTTAAACGTTTAACAGAATGTCATAAAATACAATTGAGAATTAAGAGATGGTGTTGAGAACTTAGGCTACACAGCCTGACAAAATGTGTTGGTCCAACATCTTTAATTGGTGATGAGAGTTAATTGGTGTTGAGAAATGGCGTTGACCTATTCCAATACAAAAACAAAATGGAGTTGATTAACACAAATAAATGATGCAGAGAATGGCTCAACAGCATATTTTGGTGTAAGCTGATACGTGCTTCAATAGCTCGACAACACTCTACAAGTCGTATGTGACCAATTAAGGCTGTTGGACACATATGGCCCAGGCACTAATGAGAAAAATAAATATTTTCAGTTTTAACCAGCACCATTTTTCCTGCTGTGTACTTCACATTTGGCAATTTTGGAACGGTTATTTAATGCATTAAATGAGTTTATCACATTCAACATGTAAGTTCATCACATTATTTCACAAAAGTCAGCTTTAATGCATTAATGACAATCTCCATGAAAACATGTTTATGGGGATGTCAGCACAATATAATGTTTCCATTTCCAACACTATAACACCGTTCTGGAATTGGGGGTATAGATAGAAACCAAAATGTGAATAGTTACAGTACACAACCAGACACATGGTGTTGGCCTATTACCATTTATTGATGTTGAGAGCTGGTTAACACCATAAAGCAGTTTTGACAAATGGTGTTGAGGCCAGCTAAACATCAACTAATGGTGTTGGTCAACACAAATAAAGGGTGTTTTGAAGAGTAAATATGGTGAAGGCTCCAATTCAACACAATTTAATGATGTAGAGATCAACACCATACCAACATCAATTTTAACATATCTGGCTACAAACAATTCCTTCAGATCGTATTGTACATTCCGATCGTATTGTACTCAAAACACTCAAATTATCAGTATGTTCTCGGATATTATATAGTTTCTGAATCATACTATATTTGATTTGAAATTTTGGGGTTTATTGTGAAAACAATATCACCAATAATCGGATTACCTGCAGTGTACAAACAGTGGACCGCTTAGATTTGTTTTGGTAGAGTTCACCTTGTCGCGAAAGTTCAGGAGTCCAGTGGCATGGGACGGCACCCCATGATCAGGCCATGCGGTGAAGTGGAACTGCTTGATTTTCTTTGTCGTTCCGGGGTGCTACAATAGCGAGGACAACAACCAAATGAATCGAACGATGTCAACATATCCATTTAACGATGTTTAACCAGAGCTGGTGCTAATATGCCACATCTGATATTCTGTATGGGTATCTATGATTCACCAGGTAGTTTGTTAAACAATATAACATAATCATATCAAACTGCTACATTTTACTAATTGAAAGTATTCGACAAATGAAAATACCGGGTATTGTCGCTCTTTTAATTATCAGATGTAGGAAGTTATGGAAAGAATAAACAATGAGCTCATAGTCAATATATAGGGGTAGCAATTATGGAGGTTATGCGAAAAGGTCTTGAAAAGCACTCGACGCCTAAACAGCTATGCATAGCAGAATTGCCAAGTCAGAGCTACTGCATGTAGGGTTAGACCTACTCACTCAGTCTTCCTTCCATTCATCATGAACAGCGTTTCCAGGTAGCTACTCTTAATACCCGATGCCCTTGGATACTGACATACATCACTCACCTTTTTGTGAGTGACATTCAACGTTCTTACGGTGAAGTCCGCAAACAAATCTTCATCAAATAATGTGGTCGTAATTTGGCCGAAGTCGGCTGTCTCGGACACAGCGTGGGGCCAATATTGATGGCACTTTCTCTGGATGAGAAAATAACCAATATTTATAATACAAGTACTATATATAAGCCAATGAACGGTATTCAATTCAATCAGTGGCTGTCCAGTATCCTTCCTATATTGAACGACATCAGCTGCATTGGACCGCTGTTGAAGCCTGTGTTGGAAGATAATAAAGGGAGACAACTCTGATTCGTACATACATTGTCGGTTGTGCCATGTATGATAAATGGCTAGTCATACAATGCTGATTCCAATATCGATTGTTATTGTACCATCCACGTTGTGTTCATAATACGTGTTAGATTCGACGACTCTGGCGTTTCGTCCAAAACGGGTTTTCAATACAACGTAGACTCGTACGATAAAAGCCAATATTGGATTCAACACTTTATACTAATAATAGCCCAATAAAACCTAGACTGTAGATAACATGTATTTCGCTTCGGGACAGTGTTTGGGAGGAGAGGGATTTTAAACAATCAAAGGATCGGTTGATCATTTATTGAACGTATATGAGTTGGGTGAATAAGGCACTAACATGGTTCTCGGTGGATGACAAATTCATATGTACTCCCAAATTTTCCATATCTGACTCATTGCTTCTCCCTCACTGAAAATTAGTATCTTCGCTTAGAATTAGTGCCATGTAGTAGGATGACAGCGCCTACGAGATTGGTTGATCATCTAAATTGCAGCGTTAAGGAATTACAAGGTGTTGTTCTTGTTTTAGTTCTTCTGGTATTACTTGTCCGTGGGAACATATGTTATGGAATATCATTTTCCTAACCCTATTATTGAGAGCTATAGGATGAGAGAAAAAAGGTGAAATAAAATTGTTTGTATCTAATAACGTGGCATTCGATTACCGCGTGACGGAATTACAGGGAGATAACCCTCATAGACATGCTGGTTACACGCATATTCAATCAAAATTCGTATGTTTCTCATTTCAGGTGATGTTTCATTCGAATGCCGAACGTCTTGACTACATTACATCTGATTTTCGCCAAGTAAAGTTTCAAATTCAGAAATGTGGTTAATCAAAACTGCGTTTGGTAATGTTCAACCATCTCTAGATAAAGATGAGATGTTTGAAGAGATGATATTTCATGTTTTATACTTGATTGAGGATGACTGGTCGACAACATGGGCAAACAGTTTCATGAATGACACAATCGGGATTTTGGAATTATGTTACGGAATTACATTTGGTTACAAATTCCAGGAATTGATGTGAAATACCTACGTTTGTAGATGTAAATTCAATTCGAACATGTACTTCAGCGATTGCGGTAATGGTTATTGTGGGTGGATGCAACCGATAACTGAATTTGTATTTTCATGAAGACATTTTTATTTTAAAATTTTATTTTAAGTAATTTCCTGGACTGGGAGTAACACTGTTGCCGATGAAGCTTTATCTAGAGATGGTTGAAGTTTATTCGAGAATCCGCTCAAAAGTATACTTGCAGTGGTCGCCACATGTTAATGATTGTGGACAGGAGAGAAGTCTTATTGATGTATTGGGTAAGAATAAATAGCAAGCGTCAGTTCCGACATTCAATATTCAGCCGTCGTCCACAAAAGAATATCCGCATCAAGAATCGAAAGAACTATTTCGTATGACAGGTATCACCAATTCCAAATGTTTATGAAATAAAAATAATAAAAACAAAAGATGGTTTCCTACACGAGAGAAACGGTCAATGATACCCGCAAGACATGATGATGTTCTGTACATAAAATCCAAATCACTTTGTCCAAATGAATTCCAAGTCGTTTCCAATGACGGTATCTCAGTCCCGCTTTGACTGTGACTGTTCATTTGAACACCATGTAAAGCACATGATATTCACACGGTCCCTAGTCTCGGGTTAAGCGGAATGAGACACAGGGTACGAAACGTAGCGCCAGAAATCTTGCACGCTACGATGTACGATTTTTGCCGTCATTGTAGCGTTGAATATGGTTTTGGCTTCACATGGAATAAAACAGGACCCCATTCCGTTTGTACAGAGAGGTCCACGATGCGAATGATAAGAAGTATGAGGACGTAACCACGACTTTACCTTCGTGTCTTCCACGAGATTTGTGAGCATGATGACTTTCCCAGTGTTCACCTGCCAAATCGTTCGCCAGAAATCGTCAATAATTATAGCATTCGGGCCTGTAAACAGAAGGCTACACAATATATTCTCTTAAAAGTATTAAATTTCTGGCAAGTTTACCGAAAATGGAAAGAACTGCAATTATGCGCAACATGATTGCCTCCGAAACTAGAGTAGAGCATGTATCAAGTCTAATTATAAGTAGGAGTTTATATAAGTATTACAAGTTGACTAAATCAAGGTCATGTGTGTGAAACAACGCTCTTTTCCATGTACAAGATACTGGTAGCGAGCAAGGGTCAGTTTCATTCAGTGATACTGGCCGCCGTGTGTTCAAAGCGAAGGGGCAGACACGATACATACCCTGTGAAGCCACGTATTTGTTCTCCTCTTTATAGCCCTAGAATAAATAAAGAAATAAAGAGGAGAATAACAGTATGCATATTTAGTATCTCTATCAACATATTAATTGAATAGGTTATCAGGTAATTACAACACATATAAGGGAAGTGGGAACAGGTGCCGACATACTGACTGCGGCATATGACTTCACAGAATAGTCTTCTGGTAAACCTATTCTAAAGTGTTGTATCTCAGGTACGCTTTTATTGTACCTGTTCATGTGGCAACATGGATGATATGATCACACGGCCCCTAGCACCGGCATAAGCGGTATTAGATACAAATCTAGAGGGCTATGATGGAAATGCTCTGACAACTCGTACACTGGTAATTGGTGAGCTGTTTCGCTGTGACAACTCGTACATTGGCGATTGGTGAGCTGTATCGTCGTCAGATGTAAATGACGGCAATTAACACAACAGACTAGTCTGTAAGGCCCGATGTCGACCCAGCATCAACTTCCCACAAATGCCAACATATATCAAAGACCAAAAGGTCTGTACAGGGGGCGGGCCTCGGGGACGAAACGTCCATCAGCAGAATCTCGCCATATACAGGTAAAAATTACAACACATATAAGGGAAGTGGGAAGAGGTGCCGACATCCTGACTGCGTCATATGACTTCACAGAATAGTCTCAGATTAAAGTGACTTTCCAGAATTACAGAAATCACCAGGTCTAGTGTAGAAAATTTATTGTACGTTGACACTCGCTTTCAAGATGTCTTGTTATGTACAAGGAAGGGGAACACAGATTGTTGGTGGATAACGACCTTTTTTTCCTTTTTTACACCATTAAAAGCTAAATGATTCAGTGTCAGAATGAGTTGTTAATTAATTAATGAGTTATTTCTAGCCTTACGTGGACATAACAGGCGTTGATGTAATCAGAGTCTGGATCATCGTCAAATGGTTCCAACACCACCCTGGAATGGTCATCTGAAATATCACAATTTCTCTGTAAAGTATGTGTTATTTGTGTAATATTACATATAATATAGTTCATAAACGGATATTATTAGATCCAAACATTCCGCTGATATGATTACGCTGTCAAACAGTAGACCGAAAACGTCTTGCAAAACCTAATTATAACCTTCAGTGTGTTGCGTGTCGTGAGCAAACAATTGTTAAATATAAGGCAAACGTTTCACCACGGCAGTACAAAAAACCCTCTGTTCATGAACATGATGAATGAGGCGAGTACGTTTACCTCCGCCCGCAATAACAGAGAAACATTTTTCCCGTAATATACGCTTTAGAAACCTAATGCTAAAATCACTAGTCGTAAAATGCTCTTTTTGTCGGTACTGAATATATCATCAACTGTAATTTATTTTTTAGGGGTTTTTTTTGTCCAGAAAACACTCATCATGTTCACAGTGCGTACGGTCATTCTCTGTACCCATGGCGGGTACGAGACGTTTTAGGTCAGCGTAAACGTGCCAGCTGTGTCACCCCATTACCCCATTCTCGTTACTTCAGAAAGAAGGTAGACACATGTAGATGCGTTACGTTTTGTAAAGCTATCCTATAAATCCCAACAGCCCTGTATAAATGGTGTTCATGGTGTACCATGACTTCTGCAAACTGTCGCATGCACTCGCGAAAATACCAACGACTGCTGCACGGGCAAACCAGGCAACACCTTTGTGATGGGAGGTAAACATAACAGACGCGTCGAGACCGAAGCCATTTCGAGGCAACTGTTGTCAATGTATTTGTCTATTTCCAATTATTTTCTGGTTAGAATTGGATTTCAAACCTACGTACCAGTATGTGATATGTACTATTCTATAACACTTGTGTTAATAACATCGAGCTAATAGTGCAATTATTACACGATTTACCACGGTTATGTGAAATGTACATGTGTCAAGTGCTCATTAGGAGATTCCATTTCACAAGTCGGATTAGGAAAGGGACGTCTGCTTTCATACGAGTAACAGTCGAATAAAACAAACAAATAAATTTCAAGGTGAAATTTCCTTCTCAAGTTTAACTGTTGTTTCCATCAGGAAATTGATTGACAAAGCGACACAAACAGGCATATATTCACGTAATTTCCCAAGAGCTGACTCAGCTGACAAAATCACTCCCCATTTGAGAGACCACTTAAATTCGTTCACTGACATTGGCACGATGCCAGACATTGGCACGATGCCAACCGAGACGAAAGCATCGCCCCAACATCGGTGGACGATTTTCAAAAAAGGGGAGAAAGGTTGTCAAAGTTTAAAATATGTTTTCAACCTTTCATTGTAATCTTTGTTGATAATCAATTTGAGCAGTGCAATAGAATAGAAATAATGATTTCGTAGGCGTGCTAAATGGTTATTTTACGCACGGTTAGTATGGGAAAGTCTATATTTTAGGGCAAGGGCGAAAATTTTTTACCGCTGGGACGCCTCTCATGGCTGGTCAAAACCCCTCGAATGCTTATATTAAGATAATCTGGAATGCGCATGTTATGGGCTGCAGTGCATTCTCAACAAAAGTGGAACTCTTCTGCGTGGGAGATCAATTTAGTCCATACAATGAGGGTTTGGAAGGGACAGAATGCCAGACAGAGATATCAAAATGTATGATCCTGCAATACAGGTTTCAATTCTGTGGCAAACTACTGAAATTGAACCAGTGTGCAGTTCTCTGATTTTATCAACTTAATTTAGTCCTTTTGGTCTTTGATATATGTTGGCACTTGTGGGAAGTTGATGCTGGGTCGACATCGGGCATTACAGACTAGTCTTTTGTGTTAAATGCCGTCATTTACATCTGACGACGATACAGCTCACCAATCTCCAATGTACGAGTTGTCACAGCGAAACAGCTCACCAATTACCAGTATACGAGTTGTCAGAGCATTTCCATCATAGCTCTCTAGATTTGTATCTAATACCGCTTATGCCGGTGCTAGGGGCCGTGTGGTCATATCATCCAAGTTGCCACATGAACAGGTACAATAAAAGCGTACCTGAGATACAACACATATCACGAATCGTTAGATTCTTGGTATGTGCTTTAGAATAGGTTAACCAGAAGACTATTCTGTGAAGTCATGTGACGCAGTCAGTATGTCGGCACCTCTTCCCACTTCCCTTATATGTGTTGTGATTATAATTGTGAGCAACGGGAAAGTGCTTTCATCACGTCCTAGGCAGTCCGGCCCTATCATATTTTCTCGCGTCATTTAAGGAGAGTCCCACTGTTTTCACCACCACCATTTCAGCTGAAAAACAGTACTTAAGTTAAACAAGAGCGTTACTCACATGCCACGATATTTTGATAGCGACTCTTTGCCTTGTTTTGAGGCTTCTTCGCGACTTCACAATTGGCTTGTAAACCTTTCGAAAAATTCTGAAAAAAGTACATTGAGATAGCTGTACAGAACTGACAAGGATATTGAACACAATAATTTCAAAATAACTGCAAATAAATCGGTGTATATAATTAGCCTACATAATCTTGGAAACTATGTCAGTCCCTTCGGTCGTATGATATATTCTCTGACATTTTAGTTGATACATAGTTCATTTTGTCCAAATATTGACATCAGGGCAGTTCCGGAACTTCTGGCGAATCGTTTGAGATCAGGATGATTTCCTTTTTGACCAACAATCTAACTGCATTAAAACTCGGATAGTGTACTATCTCAGATATCCCGTCATCAATTCTTGCCTGGATCTTCGGCAAACTGTAGTGACTGTGGTTATCGGTTCGAATAAAATAACTGTTGGCGCCCACATCAGGTGAATTGGCTATACCTGGATATGCTGTGCATCGGCATCGCATGTCGACAGTTGACGCCTGGGTGTGCTATTCGAATGAGTGCAATTTATCCAAAAATCGAAATATTATCTCAAATTGCTTCAATTCTACATTGGAGGAGCCTTTGTCAAACTGCACGGCTTAGCAGCTCAGACAGGTGTTCTTTGGGATCCAGAAGGACTTAGGAAATGAAATACAAGATGTCTAACCAGTTATCTTTAGTACGTTGGAGTTACCACTGTAAATAGAGTACAATTACAGGCGGGTTCACGTTAGTTCAACAGCGCCAGCGGTAACGTTTTGTGTAGACTGTGTAACGACAACATCTGGTATATGGTCTGCGTTCGGGTGATGTTGTTGCTGTTGAACAAATATCTTTTTGTCAAATATGTAGTAGGAGAGAGTTAAGCTCGACGTCGTGGGCGATAAAGATGCAGTGACGACTGCATACAAGAAAGAAAGTTGCCAAAGAAGTTGAGATGCAATACAGTACTATGGATAAAACTTACCTCTTGACAAATGCCACTGGGGTGCGTTTCAGACATATATGCGGGTAAACGTGTTTTAATATGTGTTCAATTGCGGTCGGGTAGTTTCTAAGGACACGCATGGAAAGCGAACAACGAAGCACCTATATTATGTTGAAAATTATTGATGACCTCATCATCCTAGATGGTACCGTACACCGTGAGTTTACGTGTAGGGCTGTTTACTCCGTAAACTCTATGTAGTTGGAAGTGGAGTTTCCATTGATCAAATCTCAAGAAAACAGATATTCTCCGGATATTCTCCAATCTCGAAAATAGGGAAGAATTATTCGCCAGGACTGGATCATTGTATCAGTGTTATGAAACTTGGACGATGTTCCAACCATTATGGCCGAGATCGTACTATGACGGAATATACAGTGCTGACTTTTTTCTTTTAATAAAAATGATCACTGAATTACTAACCTCGTACTCGGTGATAAGTTCGTCCTTGGTCCGCTTTTCTCGTACATACGCCTCGAGTTGATCTACAGGAACGGCGGAAGAATCTGTACCAAACGCTGGTACGTTGTAATACTCCGTACCATGTGTTGCCCGACCTAAATCTCGAGGAGGGTGTGTGTCCTCATTTCGTTGAACAACTACAACAGAAACAATTCCACGTGTTGATATTTCTGTTACATACAGTAAAGTCACTTCTCATCAGTCTAGTGCCGATCATCTGGAGTAGTTACCAGCGTACTGTGTACAGAGGAATATGGAACACTGGGAAAACACATTTCCTGTCCGTTCTAAAGATGTTACCAGTATGTGCTTATAGACAATCACAGCGTTTTTATGATTACCAAAGTATACCGTACCGAATAAACGTAAGACATAAATGTGGTGAAAAAGATGCAGGCGTACTGACAAGAAGTCATATGACCCTACAGACCAATATTCTGACTGCATATCTGAGAACAAAAATGATTTCTTTGATGATCTGTATCTCAGCTATGCTTCCTTTGTAGCTGTTCATGTGGACAGCATGGGCCAACATTGTACGTATATAAAATAGATGTTTGTCTCGCAGCAACTGCGACAAGTGAAAAACTTGATAATAAATATTACATGAATTGCAAGCACCTAAAATGTGCGCTGACCCCTCAGCCCGACTCTTTTTTTCTGGTCATGTAGGATATGAATGGTGACCGTTCGCGTGATATATGTACCGTATATATAATAGGCTTTGCCTAAAATGTTTTAACGCGGGCGCTGCAGCGGGATTACAGCATGCATGAAAGTGTAGCTTGATCAGTGGTAAGGGAAGATCATGCATGAGCAAGTGTGATAACAGGTTATTGGCATAGAAACGCACTGATTGACATATGCCCACCATTATCATTATTATGGGAGGGGGGGGGGTGTAGGCATAAGCTCGAGGTATGCAAACAGGTTCAACATTGATCTGGGTCAGGCCAGAAATAGGCCATCTTAACCTTGTTTTAAATAATTTCCAAGGTACCGTAACATGTTCGGTTAAGAAAATAAAACATTATGTTGTACCGGTAACAAATAACTGCGACAGCTGACTTCTCAAAATGAAACAGTCGGGACACCCACAACATATGCCCATCCTTGGTAATCGCTTAAAATAGTAATAAAAAGAAATTTTGAAGATTGTATTATATCGACACCGTGAAATTGTGAAAGTGAAAGCTGTGAATGCATCTAATCTTTCAAATATTGGTTAGTTGTGGACAGTATTGCATGGAAACAGCCTGAATCTCTGGTGGAACTAAAATCTCTCATTGCTCATTCACTACAGTGCTGCTTGCTCTTCTTCGGTCGATAAAATTATACAAGTTGGCACTGGGCAGAAATATCTACGGACCCGTAAGTTTACCAGCAAAGAACTAACAACAACAACCTGACTGCATGGTCCCATAGAAGCATGCAACACACAAAATATAATCTTCTTTTATCAGCCAACCAATAGGCGAAAACATACCTACTAGTGTATTGTTTCATTTTCAACAGTTTCACTTTTATCCCGCTCGACTGTCCGACAAGAAGGTGGATTTTTACTTTCAGTTTAGCACACATGCATGCATGGTGCTATTAAGCCACCAGAATGAAATTTAATAGGCTAAAATATGTACCACAATTATCACGTTGGTTGGTTGAAAACTGTCGAAAACTGCACCCAAACTGTTTTTGCCAACTGTATACTTGTTCCATGCCATTAGCGTATCGAAGACCATCTAAGAATTGGTTAGAGAGGTAATATCTATACTCTTGGTTATAGTGACTCTAAACCGTATCCAGACATGCTGCCCATATATCACAATAATGTTTGAATTGAGAAGAAACTGAGAACCATGTCTTCAATAAAGAAGCAGTAAAAAAGTTTGTTTTCAAATTAAAGATATTCTTGAATACAGGCCTAAAAGAATTAGACGCCACTGCTCCTGTCACATCTCGAATCTGCTAACCCTCCAGAAACTTTACTGGCCTAATTGCTGAGGAATTAATCTACCAGAGCCTGCAGTAACAGGTGTTGTGAATTAATTTAAAGCCTCGAGGTTTCGTCCAATGATAAAATTTCTCAGATAGTCTGAATCTCGAATGTACCGCAACACAGGACTCCCTGAAATCAGGGAACCTTCACAAGTCACAATGCAACATACAACCAAGGGTTTCCAATGAGCATTCCTCAGATGGCCTGAATCTCGAATTGACCGATACACAGGGCTTCTTGAAATCAGGGAACCCTCAAGAGTCACAATGCAACATACAACCAATGGTTCCCGGTGGGCATAGATAGCAGTGCACAAGGTGAGCATCAATAAACAATAAAAAATAATTAAAAATCATAAAAGCCATCTGAAAACCTAATCATTTCATCAGTCACCATACAGGAAGCTCTCACCAAAGTTTGGTCAGCCCTGACTTCATAGATCTGCAGATATACAGCGGAAAAGAACACATGTTGACGGATGGACGTACGTACATGGCAACGACAAGATCCCGCAGCCTATGGGCTGAGGGGTAAAAATGAGTTAAAAATCTGATCTAGAAACTGTATTATTCATCTTGAAATACTTGAACAAATGCTCAAAACTATGGATAATTTTGGAATCCTGAAGGTACGAACCTGCGTGAAATTCAATTTCTGGCTCTTCTGTTTCTTTCTTGGAATTCCTGCGGCGTTTACTGAAAGGTGGATCAGACTATAATTGAACAGTGAACATATAACGATCGCGGTTTGATGCTCATATAGTCGATTATGTACGCAGAAATGGGCAACGGCTGGCTTATGAATGCCAGTAGATTTGACTGGAACGCCATCACATTGTTACCGGACACGACACGACATACAAAATGTACAAGACCACTCCCTAGTGCGGTCCACAATAATTACTAGGTGAACATTTATTTTCTCAGACAGCTGAACCAAAATTATGTACTATAATGTGATATTTTAATTCATGTACATAAAGACAAAATAACATTTTTTAACTACCCAAAAGTTTTTAAAGATTCTGTGTCTGACATGCTTTGATGAGCGAGACAAACATACATAACAGATACACACATCATATGCCTGGCACACTTCTATTAATGTAATTTAGATTCACCAGGAAATTTCTTATCCAGAAGTTTGTATGCTATCCTAAGTGTCACCATGACAGTCTTCAGACAAAGAACTTCCCGGCCCCCATTTGGGCGTAGGATGTCCTTTCTATTCTGTTATCACCCCCATGACCTCGCAGCTATATATAGACCTACACATTTAAAATGTATGTTTCATGTTCCCGGGTCCCATTTGGTACTTAACTGGGGTTTTTTCTTTGTCATTTCCCCGGACCTCATAGCTATCATGGTGTAATTTTGGGGTCTTACGCCCTATAAACAAGAAATAAAAATCTCGATCCTCCCAATGGGCGTAACATGCCCTTTTGGATTTTCTTTTGGCACCATACACTATCTTGACAATACATTTATTTTTGGCAGGTTGTTCACCTCGAGCACTTTTGTGCCTCAGTTATAGGGAACTACAATTCGGACAGATTAATGTATAATTGGACACGTCTAACCGTTCATCTCGTGTCCATGGAAGTTTCAGACAAATTCAATGTTACGCTTACTGCGCAGGTTTCTGCGCATCTACCAAAACAGCGATATTTAAAAGAAATTTAATGGAAAAGGAAAATATAAGCATTTAAGATAACAGTTGTGAAAGGATTTTTAATTGGAAAATGTGTTTTCCAATTTTAAGGCAATGCGACCTCAACGAAGGAACGCTGGCAAACTGAATTAGCGAAATCAGGTTAATTTTGCCTCATGGTCATGGTTTTTCCTATGTTGGCGCGATACTATCTTGAAGAGAAGCCTGGTGACCCCCAATTTTTATTAGATTTTTCGATTCCGCATTGTCCCAGAAGTATATTGAGGCATTTTGGAGAAAACGACATTTTACCTTCTATAAAAAATAAAGGCATTTTTCATAAAATTCGTATCTAATCCCATATATTAGTTTATGGTTAACCCATTCTAGTAGACCATATAAATTCCTCGATTATGTAAAAATAAGCCTGGTGACCCCTGGATTTTATCCTTTATTTTAAATGTTAAAGGTTTGGGCTACCTCTTGTTGAAATATAAGAAAAATGACATTTTGTTTTCAAATTGTCTGGAACCGCCTTAATCATTGATCGACACAGCTTTCCTATAGGATTTGATATGATCGATATGTCAAATGTAACCAGCGCACCGCCCGCTCTCCCCGTGCCAAATAATTTACAGATCTGAAGAGCGGCATGCACTTACAACACAAAAAATATAACGACTCCAATTACTACTAAGGCAACGACTGCAGCAACCACTACTCCGATGATGGTGGCTTGATTGGATTCTGGATTTGGGGGCGATGTTCCTGAAAATAGCAGAACATGTTGAATAGCGAGGCATAATGCATTGATCGATTTGCGGTTTATCGTTTTCCCTTTAGTAAGAAACCGCAAACTTACGTACACACATAAGGAGAGGGCGTTATCCATGAAATATATTCTTATACATGCACTGGTGGATATGATGATATGACTTCATGTAGTTGACAACCTGAAGATGGTTCTGAACATTACATGCGTCGATATCTTGTCGCGGGGACATATTTGTATGGAGAATCAAGGGATTTCCCCCACTTCCCGACAGGAACTCACTGTCGAACACGACCAAATTAAACGCGAGGGCCACAAATTTGCTCTACGTGTAGCGCAACCCAACAGCTCACGTTTGCATCTCGTACTATCTCATTTTCGATTTGATTTGCTATAAGAGTTGCCAAAATGCATCGTATTTCGGTAAACATTTCGTCTCGCTCTGGTGATGTTGATTCATCGGTCACTATTTATGCACAAAGATTTCTTTACTTCTGAGGGTGGGAAATGATACCATTTTACCACGATGTCTTGGCCCCTGACCTTATCATCTGGAAACAATTTTGGATAGAT
Source organism: Hanleya hanleyi (assembly GCA_036873755.1). Lineage (NCBI taxonomy): Eukaryota > Metazoa > Mollusca > Polyplacophora > Lepidopleurida > Hanleyidae > Hanleya > Hanleya hanleyi. The sequence continues at coordinate 42,187 of JAVTVY010017665.1, forward strand.
GCTATGTAACGTGGGTTGTATTTGCGAGCATTACACCGCACGTAATTAGCTGTGAGATATTTTAACTGGACATCTCAGGGTAAAACATTTTCCGATAACCCTGTACTGTCACAAGAATGGCCATTCAGTTCAGCAATTGTCTGGTCAACACATTGATACGATTCATGAAATGGTCAGATATGGTGCACTTTCAGAACAATATGGTCAGGGCGATCAAACCTGTGTCAGGATACACACGTGACTGGCGATGTGAAATTGGGTCAAAGCGATCAGATATATGATGAAGCGGAATAGTTGACCATAGAAATAGATATTGCTCGTCATATATACTGAGTGGGAAAGTAAGGCCGCTCAGTCTGGCCAGAGCGAGAATAAATAATAATAGAGCTTGAGTAAGATCAAGTCAGAAACTACAAATAATTCCCTAGAATCCTCAACAGCCAAGATCAAATTGACATCAAATTTCATGCAAAGATTCCATTGAAAAATTGTTTACTTGCAGCATAAATGAAGTTGATATACCTAATTTGTCGCATAAGCTGCCAGTCCGTCCAGGCTCGCAACTTGGACACTCTCCATTCACGTGATTGCAAGTAGAATTTCCACCCTTGCACGCCCCGCATGTGTTACTACAGCCCGTGCCATACAAACCATCCGGACATTCTGCAATAGAACTTACATGTTATTCCAGGGCAACTAATCGTATATGGTTCGTATGCCAAATCCTGGTTTAGGCCTCAACTTGGCAATATCGTCCACCATGAATATGTTTTTATGCTTTTCAGGTCTTTCAAGTGTGCTAATCGAAAATGTGGATACATTGAATAATAATAATAGATGATGGGAAGATATGAGATCAAAGTGGTAATAATATCAGTACGAACAGTTGTCTTTCGCTTGACACAATGAAGTCGTACATGATATCGGCTCCAGATTTCGAAAATTTGTAGGCAGCCACGACCAGAATGAATTTACGACTCATTGAGATGTCGATACCTAAACCAAATATGTATTTGAAAGTGATTCAATTAAGACTTCATCAACAGTTTTCGATGATATCAGTGAGACAGCCTAGAGAAATGCTACAATTCACATCATACATGCGTTGATGGCGTCATCTGATTGGTTCATTCGAATTTGCGGCTATTTCCGTCACAGAGTTTTTGTTAGTGAATGGTAAACATACGTGAATCTAAATATTAGAGCACAAGGTCGTCATATCTGTCCAGGGATATGTTACGTGCCTTCGTGAAAGGTCGGAGTGCAATGTTGTGCGCGCGTAATTTTCCGCCGCGCGTCTTTGACCATCATAGTTCTATTTCAGCTGTACAACCTTGTAGAATGGGATTTAATCTCTCATTTGAGAGCTGATATCAGTCATTTGCTGCAACCAATTCCCTACTTTTGTGTCTAAGATGGACACGAACTTGTCGTGACCTCGAGTCTCTACTACCATTCTTTCACCACGTTTGTCTGATACGAGTAATCTAGTCTTATCATCACGGATTGCAAGAATGAACGTGTTCCAGTAGTAGTGTCGTGCGAACATGGATGTGAGCCACGATGGCGCCACAGTCGTACGTGTACAAAACGAGGCTACGAAGAGAAAGAGCTTCCAGAAAACGGCACTAAATTGAGAAACGACAATTCCTCGAACTTGAGCTTTGCAGAATGATAGACCATGTACCCTGGTAAATGTAATATGAAGTAATTTTTGCTACACACGTGTTAGGTGATATTTATGTTGTAAAGTGATATTTAGATAGTAATGCCAGAGAACGTTATTATTCTACTTCGTAATGCCCTTTGATGACGCCACGATGCTCTCGTTCAATCCCAACTGTCGCATAACGGCACCACGCGCGCTGAAATGCGATGTATCTGTCACGTAGCCACGGCTTGGATTCAGCAATGGCGATAGTGTGATAATTGAGTATGTCGTCGAAGTATCACGACTGACAAGTAGTACTGGGCTTCAGGTGTGGAAATTTAGTTGCATTCTCCCAAAGTTTGGTTCTCAGGTCTGCTAAAGGTTAATCTGTTATGAATTTGTAATTGATTATAAAAAAACTTCTTAGTTAGTGGAGAGTGTAAACGGTGCTTCAGTAGTATTATTATTCACCGATTTTGCAGAAATCTCCTTTGTAGCCTGGTAAACATGCTGGTGATCCTGAACATATTCCAATTGTCGTTAAACATGCCGCAGGTCCCGGCGCACACTGACCGCAGCTTTCTGTGCAATCCGCACCGTATTCACCAGAAGTGCAGTCTGCAGGAAAACAAACAATCACACCAAAATAACGAGGACTTCTTTACATATCATACCATAGATTCAGTTGCATGTTTCTTCGTCCGCATTTTTATTTTTTATATTTCCTGCGACGTTGACGCAAGTACATATGCATATCTAGGAATTATTTTTGTTTAATACAAAAGTCATGTACAAGTACTTATTGTATTGTGTTGGCTCAAAATTAGGCAGGTTATCAAATTGGAATTCAAACGACATGTATTGTTCACATACTCAAAGTTCTTACTTTCTTTACAGAGTTCTCCTCTATATCCAGTTCCACATCTTGGATTTGCCGGAGGACATTTCCCAGAATCTTTGGCACATTGAGTTGTTCCATTTGCACACTGACCACAGTTTTGTTCACAATCTGCACCAAATTTCCCTCTGTCACACTCTGAAAAACGTAATATTATCTTGAGGTAAATTGACGTTATACTATTTTCTCTGTCCCAATATCGCTCCACCTCGTCACATACCAGTGTAGTATTTTTTATAGAAACCTGTTTTTTTTAAGGCATACCTTTATTCTTTAAAAAGCCAGCGACCAACCCCCACGTCCTCGTTGCATTATATTTAGGACAACTTATGTCATAATCGTGGAAATCATGTCCGCGTAACATATCACATGACCCCATAGGCCGATGATCCGACTGTAATAGACTCAGAGATATCTCGAGGATGAACAGTGATTGACAGATTTGCATCACGCATTTGGGCAAATCAGATCAGTTCTCGACTTAGGGACCCGTTAATTCTTCATCGCGATGTCAAATAACATACATACATGCCGTTTTCGTTATCACAATCCTTTGCTTGAAAATCCAATAATTTTGCTTGGTCGATGGCGGCCATTTCGTTTTACGGAACAACTTTTCAAATGGAGTTTGAAAGACGTTGACCAATGGAAAATGTATATACCAAATTTCGTCATTCGGTTCAGAGGTTCCGGAGGTCTTAGACTGTTTTCACAACAATCCAATATGGCCACCAGAGCTTTTCACCAATCGGCTTCCTTAGAGAATATGCATTAGTTCCCAAGTGTAACAACTACTATGTGAAGTTTCGACTTGCGCGCAGCAGGTATATCCTGTACATTACGGTGGTACTAGTATTTGGCATCATTTCGCCATACCAAGGGTTGAATTTTGACAAATATATGAACGTGGTGTCAAGCATTCATAAATACAGGTGCAATATTGACAAATTTAGAATAGCCAAAATTTACCCTAAAATAACAACTCCTAGAGACTGGTAACAGTGATAAATGAGGGCCATTCTCTTGTTATCTTCAAGCTGAGCTATTTGTATGATTTGAAGACAATGTGTACCTCTTTCAAAATATATAAAATTGGACGGATATAGCTGCGCAATTATATCTATCTTTATGTATAACATGAGCCTAATTGGCGCTATGGACTACTTCAATAAAACATAATCTAGGATACTTTTAAGTTTAGTGAGTTGATGGTGTTTAGCGGCCTTGGCCATTTAATTTTTTACCTCCATCTTGGTACGCGATAGATCGCTTTCCACTAAGGCATCCATTCACAAAAATGTGATTTTCAATTGGTTTTTGATTTCATTATCTCACTTGACATTGACCGTTGACCATTTGAACTCAATAGGCTTGTTTGCAATAGACGTTGTGTATTCCTGAAGTTTGATCATAATCCACATCCTTGGACAACGATTAGCGAAGACAAAATTTTCAACAATTTGCTGGGTTTCCGTCGGGGGGGGGGGGGGGTTGATGCACTGTTACGTTGATCTTGGGCTGCTTGAAGTTTTACAATTCCAGAACATGTCATATCGTCATTGTTGAATTTCAATGATTTTCTAAGTTTCTGTCATATTTGTGATATTGTCTTTTGACCTTGACCTCATTATTATATTCGGAAACTTCGCCTTCCGCTCAGATACTCACTCAAACAAAAAAAATCTATTTTTGTTGATGTTGTGGTCACGTTGACCAAGACCTCTGATTAGATACTTCATCTGAGGGACCCCATAATCATCCTGGTGAAATGTTAGAGCAATACGTCCATTTGTTGAAAAACTAAGGAACTAAATAACGAAAGTCGGGTGTGTCGAAGGAGAAGGAGAATGTGCATTCCACATGGACTGTGATAAAAGCGCGGATGAGATACGAAGGCTACGCCCGAGAATCCTTCGTATTCTAGAGTTTGAATGCGAAGTGCCCAGAGTAGCGTTCCTGCGGAGTCATATGGTTGAAATTAGTCGTCATTTTTCCAACCTCACCATTTTATTATCTGTATACAGTAGAATTCTGCTGGTGAACTGTTAGTCCCCGAGGCCCATCTTCTGTACCTGTCATTTGACCAATGTATGTAGGTTTATTGTCTTGGTGGAGAATTTAAGTCGCACGACTTCAGGAATTACTGGTTAGGTTCCATGTTCATCCAATGTTGAGAGGTTTACTTCATCAGACGCCCTCCACATTCAGACTTAACATCACATGAGTTAATAATTTGAGCTAATCTGTCACAACAGCGTCCGAGCTAGTGTATTCACTGCAGAGGCAAAAGCTATATTTTCGGCTTTGAAAAGGTATTGAGTCCACTAAAAGGAACAAAAATATGTCATATTCTCAGATTCACTGTCATGCCTTCAAGCGATTGAAAGTGGAACTTCCACTCATCCGATCATCTTGAATATTCTACAATTATATGACAGTAGATTTGATCAACAAATTGATATTGTGTTTTGTTGGCTGCCTAGCCACGTTGGCATCAAATGTAATACTAAGACTGATAAAATGGCTAAAGCAGCCCTAGATAATGAGGTTAGTCCTGTTGGAATCCAGTATGGCGATTTCAGACCCTCTATCTGTACTTAGTGAGAACGCCGTTTCAATCTTTATGGGATGTTGTGAATAATAAACTTTATGAGTTCAAAATAAAAATTGCCAGCTATATTCATCTGAACAGCCAGAAACGTTTCGATCAAGCTATGATCAGGCGATGTAGAATCGGTCATACACGATTAACTCACGAACATTTACTAAAAATGAGCCAGCCCCAAGGTGTATTCCATGCCATGAAGATCTCACAGAGAAACATATTCTTATCGGCTGTATAGATTTTAAGATTGTGAAAGATTCTTCTCATCGAGCAGCTACTTTAGAAGATATGTTTGGTCCGGTAAAAAAAACTGTATCTTAGGTTATTTGAAAGAAATCGGTTTGTTGCATAAGTTGTAATGTATGTAGGTTGGTGTGTTGTGTTGATTACTTCTGGATTGCTGGGTTGTTGACTTGTTTTTGTTAGAATATATCGAATTTTGTTTGGTCGTCGCTATATAGCTGAAATACTGCTGAACGCGACATTAAACCTAAATTCTCTAGCTATCTCTCTTAAGCCGGTGCCAGATGTGTGGTTACTTCAGTCTCCACATGAACATCTGCGATAAAGCGCCGAAGTATTACTCCGTATTCTAGATTCTGAATTTGAGCATCTTCTTTATAACACGTATAGTGCTTTGCGATGTAGTTGATTTGGCTAGTGAAGTTGCCGAAAGAAGCGTTTCTGTGGAGTCATATGGTTACATTATAGTCACCAGACCTCGTCAACGTTCCCCGTCTCTTACATATCTCTCCAATTCCAGAAGACTTCTCTCGCTATAGCCCTTTCCGGAAAGTGTCTTATCTCCCCCTGAATAACTGCCGCTCTTTAAGGTTACAGGTAGGAAAAGCTGTTTCCGGGAAGTAGTCGCCTCGGTTTCACTTATACAAAAGGCAGCCGCAATTATTTGGAATAATATATTGATCAACTATTCAAGAATATTTGTTTGAAAAACTATTTTGTTTATATTTTCTGCATGAACCAATAGATCTTATATACCTGTACTTTATTAAGATAATTTTCTTGAAAAATAGACTATTTAATTACTAAAACTAATTGTGAGGGTGTTGGTACCTACCGGAAGGTCTCTACACCAATATGACCCTGGTGGAACAAGGGAGATAAAACGCTTTCCGAATTGGGCGAAAGCTGACGTAGTCCAAACAGGAGAAAACTTATAGTTTCTCATGACAAAGTGTGCCTACCATTCGGCCTGACTTCTATATTTAAAAGTAAGTTCGAGTGCGCGAAATTCCATGCAATATTAATTATTTACGTCCTGTAATATATCTGAATTGATGACACCGTCTTACAGTGGTTTAGAAAACTTTATGACTGACCAGTTTTACATAATTCTCCTTTGTATCCTGGTAAACAGACAGGTGATCCTGGACACAGTCCGGTAATTGATGAACACGCCTGAGGTCCTCCCGCACATTTGCCACAGACTCCTGTGCAATCTGCGCCATATTCACTAGGACCACAACCTGAAGAATTGAAGATGCCGGTACCACTATATACACATATATATCGCTTTATATAAATAAATTGTGTCCTTTTCGTGACATATTGAAAAAAAGGAAGGAATACTTACCGAACCAAATTTCCATTTGTGCTGAATAAAATAATATTATAAGCTGCGTAATTTCCACATCAATGACGTTTGGCGTGCCAGAAGTATATTTAGAATAATTGTGCAAAGATAACGCATATATAACTCCATATACGTTCCGGTTGACGAAGTTGATACTGTTAATTTTGCATGCCTTTTTTAATTCGACAGGTTATGGAAATGGCTTAGAATGAGAGGTATATATCGTTGACGTATACGTATTACTCACGATCTTTGCAGAGTTTTTCTTTAAATCCAGGCATACATCTTGGGAACGAGGATATCAAAGGACATTCACCAGAATCCTTCGCGCATTTATCTGTTCCACCGGCACAAGACCCACATGTCTCTGAACAGTCTGCCCCAAATGTTCTTATCTCACATTCTTAAAGAAAAAGAAATTTATTTTGTGAATTGATTCGGCCTCGATATGTAAAATGCTACATTTTTTCACACAATGCGCCCTGATTTTGAACTTGCGTCTCAGCAAACAGCCCCAGCCAGCGAGCCAGGTATAACGGATCACGTGGTTCAGGCGAAATGTTTGATTGCTGGACCACGATCTGCAAGTTCAACCATATTTTATTCATTGTTTTTACTTTCGTTTATGTGTAAATCAGTCTGATGTTGTTAGATACTGTTCATGAACCTCTTTCATAAATTCATTGCATTAAATGACAACATGAATATATACCAAAAATAATATGAATACAATTTATTTGTCAATCACTGAAGCCTTAAGGAAAACCAAAGATTTTCGCTGAGTGCTTTACTGGAATGTCAAACAAATCCTGCCAATGTGGTCTGGTTTATGCTATATGATAATGACAATGAGGTAGGCTTGTGATAAAAATGTGGCAATCAAATTCGACTGCGTACCGGTATGGTTCACAACCAAGCACATTATGGGGATTAAAAGTACATCTGTCACCAGCTATGGTGGCTGGTGAATTATGAGCCAATTCGGATAAATTACACAACAATATTTTACTTTGTTATGTTGAATCTCTAATGAATCTGATTCAGCCCATCAGGTAACAGTCAATATTATTTGTAAAAAATACTAGTTATGATCTAGCGAATTGTATCCATTCGGTCATCCCGTACTTAGATGAGTAGCCTACCTATGCCCCTTTTATCTTGTTTGAAATTGAACACAATATGCCGAAGATCATATTTCAAGAGCTAAGGGAGTAGAGGACTTTCTTATGGTGCTACAACATGGTGAATTGTCGAATTTTTCAAAACGATGAATTTCCTAACAAAAGTACCTAGACATTTAAAAATGGGATATAAATCAACAAAAGACACAACAGAACCATTTATGCGTTTTACTCGTCGTTCGATAGTGAGATAAGACTGACTAAAAAAGTTGACATTTTAGAGGGTGCAAAGTGCTACCAAGGTTGAAAATTATGCCTCTGAAATCCCCGAAAATTCAGTCTTAGTCAGTTTCAACAAAACGGAAACTTGTAAATGGTTAATAAATGAACCTCCAATAATATCCCCTACACAACCCGGAATCCCCAGCCCCACCCCCTCCTGGAAATAGGACAGGGAAGGTTCAGTTTATCTGTTATACCACTAATATTTTCTAAGAAAGCATGGTGTCTCCCTGTTTTTATTACATATTCAACAAGAACTACATGTATATGTGTTTAGTATTATATAGCAAAATGGGGAAGCTTTGACCTATATATTCAGTATTATGGTTTTTAAGTGGTATACATACAATTGGCTTTCATATTGTTTTAACGAGTACGGTGACACCCCATTTTGTTTCATGGATTATCTTCTCTTAACCTGATGAAAAAATACTGAAATTAAAAAAAATTCATTCAAACTCCAGAAATGAATGTCCTCTACTGCTGTAAATTGTTTTATAGGAAGCAAACCCATAAGCAGAACGAAGTTTGGGTAACTATTTTTGTGGTTGTAATACATCGCATTATGTTTAGAACAGGAGAACGAAGCCTTCTCACCCGACAATAACTGTCAATCGCATCACTCCTCCGGATATTTCGATGACGCAGCTTCTATAGCAAGATACCAGTTACTAACTTTTCAGGGTAAACATCAAAACAGATAGCGGGAAACCACAATATTCCCGATATTTGTACCCTACTTCGCATAGTATATTCATGCTTATTATTCATATTCATATTATTGTTACAGCGTAGGTTATTCGCTATTCACCATAATATTTTGTAATAAGAAAAAATATGCCAATTCAATTATACGCGCAGCCATGGTAATGATCGACACACCATAGATTATCCGTTATGTCTTACCTTGGTCACATTTATTTCCCTTGTATCCATCAGCACACCTGTAGTTATCACCAATCTTTGGACAAACACCTGTCCTCTCGTCACAGTTGGCATCATTCATACAGTTCCCGCAATACTTGTCACAATCCGCTCCCCATGTTCCTGGTCCACATACTATAGAAAAACAGTTTTATGTACAGGGTTGAGAGCAGTAAGGCTGTGGTCGTACGATCAATTTGATTAATTTGTCTTATTTCCAAAAGAAATATTTGGATAGTCTAAAACCAGGTAAAACAACGTAACGCCCAGAGGGGAACATCTGAAACGTTCCACACAGATCAGTTTGGGTTTCCGTGATGCTTTTAGAAATAAGCAGTCAGTACGTTTGCCTGTGGGATAATATGACTTCCTGTCAGTACGTCGGCATCGTTTCCTCAACCCTTCATATGTTATGTTTAATTAATTCATGAATCAATTCCTGCAACAAGAAAACGTTCTCCTTGCAATAAAAATGAATGAACACCGAGTGAATGTTAAGAAAAAGACACGATGCATTAATAATAAAATAACCATTTCCTGTTTTCAGATATTTCACATTTGGCGTAATAACATGAAATGGTGTGAATGGTACCTCTTGCATATCGCTCCAATTGTACCCAATCAAGTAACATCAAATGATTTGTACCCAATCAAATAAACTAAGGGAGTATGATCATGCAAATACCCTATTTAGCCTAACTATGATATCGCGGGCGATCGTGTTTGTAAAGAATTATTCAAGATCTTGGACGGCCAATCAAATTACAACACATATAAGGGAAGTGGGAAGAGGTGCCGACATACTGACTGAGTATTCCACCTTCTCTATTTGACGTTATTTCAGATGGTCGCTAGTTGATAGGCATGCAATATTTTTGGAGGCGTTTTTTGTAACATTTACACCCTTTAATCTTTCGGAGGCAAAGCCATGATTGGGTATGGTACCTTGTTTGGATAATGTTTATTGACATAGTTTACTATATTGGGTCTTCACGTTCCCATGCCAGCGGAGCGCGTCTGTCTGTAAATAGGTACTTTTGTTTATAACTACGAATAGATTCATTCGAATAGCCACCCATCGTACTCCATACGCGCTTGTCATAAAAACATTTCACACATAGCTACCACAGTGTTTACCAGTACTTTCATTCTAGGGTTACTGTTAATGAGGTCATGTTCAGCGAACCAATCAGCCCGGAATGAGCGATTTTTAGGACGCCAACCAAATCCCGGCTTACTTTAGGCTATAGGCGAGATGTTTCAGATGATTCATGGCGAATTGACGATAGCGAGTTAATGTCTGGATAACGATTTGAGGCTGTTTACGGAAGACGGAAGAACAATAATTAAATATGATAATTAGTACTGGTAGTCGGCCGGCCAAAGACCTAACAAATTCTTTCAAAAACTTTCGATGGCATTTCTTGTTTCAAATGGGTACCCATGCTAAATTAGTTCTTTGCGTGGTAGGGATCACTTTAGTCTCTTTTTGGGTCAAATAACGTAGAAAATGAGTAAAAATCGGTTATAAGTTAATATCCACCGTACTGTTTGGTACCAACGAGTATCCAAGCTGAATTAGTTGTATATGTAGTGCAGAGTTTAAGTCATCGGTAGCATGTTAAGTATTAGTATTAAGGTCATGTTAGGGTCATTTTTTCGGTCAAATGGGATCAAAAGTTTGTAAAATTCGGTTATAAATTAATATGCACAGTACTGATTGCTACAAATGAGTATCCAATCTGACTTACTTGAATGTAGTGAAAGATTTACATGGATAACACGTTAATTATTAGAATTAAGGTCATTTTAGGTTCACTTTTGGGTCAAACGATATCAATGAGTGCAAAAATGGGTTATAAAGTATTATTACGCCTCAGAGTAGTTTGTTTGATAGCCGATTGGTCAATTGCCATCCCATAAATAGTTCGCATTAGGCCAGCCACACACCACATACGAATAATCACGTGATCCCAATGTTTACGATACCATAGTGGCACGTGGAATTTGACGTAGCCTACCCTTCAAGGCAACGTCACAAAGCCGACACGTCACCACCGAAGAGATACGTCGTACCAATGCCTTTGTGTGTTGCCAAAGATGTCTTGGTATTCACAACTGCCTTGAAACACAGTGTACACTAAAGTAATTACCAAACAACACAATATATATATATGAAGAAAAAAAGATTTTCACTCATTTTGATCTCATTTGATCCATTAAATAACCTTAAGTTGACCTTAGAATGACCTCAATTCCAATAATTAAACTACTACCCATACCTGCGTTAAAGCCTTGCCCTACATAAAACTAATTTAGCGTTGATACACATTGGTAACAAACATCACGAAGGAAATTAATCTGGGAACGATTTTTACCAAATTTGTTCTTATTTGACCCCAAAAGTGATCCTAAAATGACCTTAAATCCCAAAATCCGGGTGGTATCCCCGCTCCCCTTGAACTCTACCACATAAATAACTTTTTACGTTTGTAAGAAGTTACATTTTGTGTCCTTGGTCGGCCTACTAAGAGGTGGGGTGTGAACTGTTCCTGATGGTTGCTCTTGTCAATAAGAAGGAGTTATTGTAAGCCAAACGAAAAAGCAGCAGGGATTGCTATATGCGTCAAATATATATCACATCCGTAATTTTGTTTCACAACCTAATGAAAAAATGTATCCCTCAAAACCCCTTCTATGTTGTATGAGGTATGTATCACTACATTGACAAAGCTTCAGGTCCGACATTCGCTATTCAATCGCCGTCCATATAAGAATTTCCGCGCCAATAATCGAAAGACCTATTCTGTGTCACAGTTTCCGTATGACATGTCATTTGAACCCGCTTGATCCGTGGCATTTTGTTGTGATGAACAGGTAAGCACTATCTCATGGGGATAACGATTAATTGGCGATTAACCGTGCAACATTTTCGTTCTTTAGTAATTAATAAACAACCCTTTTAACAACTCTAGCTCGTTTAATTTGTCTGATTTAACAAAATCTTCAAAGTTGTGTAGATTTTCAGGAAAGCCTTCCAAGCTTTTCCTCAATTCGAGCTTACTGATCGAGTTTACAGTCTTTGCAAATAATTTCTCTGCAGTGGTTGATAAAAGTCGGTAGTTGCTAATAACATCTCTCAGCGGGAATTTAGTTCGTTTCAAGAAACTGATTATTATAAATTTGATACTTCGTATGTAAATGATTTAATATACACAAACTAATTGGAAGAAACGCACTGAAGAACTGGTGAGTGCTTGTCATGCAAACGCATGGGAAACCCGAGAGTCTGGTATCTGAATAACATCGGGATCTATCATGTCGAGATATATATAGTACGTAGTCGTTATTGCTTGTAATAACTCCAATGAGATGTATATTTGAGATTTCGCTACAGCGAATAGAGAACGAGAGAAAGATTATATAGCAGTCTTTTAAAAAAAAGAACAAAAAGCATGATCTGACAGAGATACAATATCCTTGGCTCTCTCCAGGTGGGTGATGACGTGTGACACACTGCTGCAAGTAGTTCTTATCTATAAGCATGATCAGTCTTTGGGTTATCTTTTAAGATAGGATAAACTATATATTTTACAATCCTTATGCCTTGGTGATACATATAAATAAAAATTGATGATGGAAACCATTCTTGAAATTGTTTTTTTTTTTTTTATCTTGTCAGGAGAAAAAACAAACACACAACATACGCCGCGGCTTGTGACGCCATGTTTGGAAAACCCCCTTTTGGTCACATTTCATGAGGTTATCCATATATTTTTTACAATCTTTGATGCTTTGGTAATTCGTAACAATAAAAACTGATGATGGAAACCATTCTTGAACTTGTTTGATGTCTAGTCAGGATAAAACAAAAACACAACATATGCCGATCACAGCCGCTTATGACGCCATGTTTAGAAAACCCCTTTCATTTGTCACATGTCTTGAGACTATTTTGGGATTCCCGAAGTTATAAAGTCTGAAACGAGGCTACAGGGACTAATAACCGTGATACAGATATAACGTAAGCGTTAATTGGTCAAATTGAGCTATCGTGGCCGGAACAACCAACCACAAGTAAGTTTACATAAGGCTGCCAATAAGCCGGTGACATCGTCTTTCCGACGGAGATTTAAGTAACAGGAGCCGGTCATAACGGCTTGTCGTAGTCAATGAGTTAATTGAAATATAAGATGCTCAAACAGTCGAGATCCATAGACGAGTAACAAGCTTGCTAGTGAATTTTATGCTGACTGCACCAGTAGTTGTCATTGTATGCCAAGGATTAGTGCCATATGAGATGAAAATGTCAAGCGGTCCTAGACACGCGATAACGGAGGGCTAAAGTCGACGTGATTTATATTGTCCCATGGTCATTTGACATAATCGATCATCCAGTGAAAAAAAACCCAAGTTCCAATTCTCTCAAAAGATGACAGTAACACAGTTTTAACTCACCAAGTTCCTTAGAAAGTCGAACACAAATACTCAAAGTAGACTTCTTGTTCTACCGAATGTGTCGTTCGAAGCATGAAAGCTATCACCAATTTTATAGTCAAATATACGAAGAAGACTTCCGGTGAAATATGCCTCAAATTTATATAGAAAGATGCCCGAAGACTTCATTCGGTTCCGACCATCAGTAGTTAAAACCGCTTGGTATCAACATATATGTACAAATCACAGTCTGGCTAACATTTGAAATTACAATCTCAACAATTATGAAAAAAAGAACCATTGACCACTGTCACCTATTTGTTGAAAGGTGTGGAAAAGTTATGAAACAGCGAGAAAAGTAGATCGTCAATCCAGGCAAAGATCAAAATGACCTTAATAGATTTGGTGAATGTTTTGTTTACAAATGTCAGGGTATTTGGACCTCATCTACAATTTCTGCATTATTTGTAAATAATTGCTTGTCGGATGTCAATGAAATTTTAAGACATCTTTCCATATATTTTGCATTGTATTGTTCAGTATATTTCATCAGAAATCGCCTTCGTAGATTTGACTATGAACTTTGTGGTTGTATTCGTTTGTACATTCTAAGGAGCATTGGTGTTGAATAAAACTGTTTCAATGTGTTCCTCTGAGACATCTGAAACTTTTCACTGTGGAAAAACTGGACCTTTCCTTCCTTTTTAAATGATCAAACAAAACATATACGCCGTGCCAGTTGAGATGTCATTATGACTAAGAAATCCTGTTAACGGCATGTCGGCCTGTGACATTCATGGAGAAAATCGTCTGGTTCGTGACATGAATAAGGACATGTATCTTACCATAGATTAGTACCTCACACAGAACTAGTGCCTGGTCCGATACTAGTATCTTGATCTCAATCAGATCTCCCGCTATTGGCTGGTTGTTTTCACATATCTTGGACACCACATCCCCAGGGCCATTGTCGCTAGTAGTTTTATCCTCATAGCATTGTCTGTAGTTGTACCCAGGTATCATGGATTGTCCAACCGAAAAAACAAAGCCGTTCAGAGCCTTTTCACCTGAGGAAAGATCATAAATCGATGAATATGTATATGATCAGCACTGCTCCAAACGATTGAACAGGTATACCGCCATAATCTATCAACAATTATCACTGAAAATACTACAGGAGGAAAGTGACTCCAAAAATATCAGCGAAAATCATTTTGTAGATCAATATTTCGACATTTATTTTTGCCAGTAATCAACATCTTTATATGCAAGTTTGCGGGTCCTGGGTTACCGTGTTCGATGGCAATCAATAAATCAATTATAAACACAATGATTTGGGTTTTAAAAGTATGACCAGTGCTGAAATTAAGAATCAAAGCATAATGTGACGTTAACACGGGGGAAACTCCTATGGTTTTGAAAGTAATAGAGCCGTTTTTATTTTTCACTCCATTCGTCAAAATGGGCTCCCTGTCCTATTCTGGTATTCACTATGCATTTCTACGAAGGATTTTCTCTTGTAAACCTAATGTAGGACACCTCAAACCAAAACCGTTCTTGGTTCGTTCAAGCAAACAAACTTTCTGCTATATTGAGTGGCAATATAGTTAGTACGGTATACTTCTAGTTTGACTTTGTTACAAGAGAAAATCCGGCCAATCAATGCCTCAAAGATACCAAAATACGTTCAGGAGTACATATCTCAATTTCTTTTCTACTGAACGTCCCATTTTTTTCGGGGCTGATACTTCAGTATATAATCGTCAAGCAAAATCAGTATTTGACAGCTTTTGGATTGAGAAAATGCGTCACTACCATCATACCCAAGGGAGTTTTCCATATAAACGTCACATATCCTTGTTCGCAAAAAACCATCGAATCACATGTTCTGTAGTTCTTATTCGTCTGACACTGTCAATACAAGAATAATATAAAAATGATGAAAATACAAAGCTATATGTTCTTGTAAGAGATACTGAGTGCTGTAATCGACGTGTGTACTGCACTTACAAACTGTAGATTTATTAATCACTCATTCTGGAAAAATAAACAAATACACATCCGTTTTCAAAACGAGGTAAACGCTGCGTCACTATTTCATTAACGTAGTTCATATACGTCATGGGGAACTCTATAGCATAGTGACGTCGTCGATTATGACGTTGAAAAGTGACGTCACAGCTGCTGTGCGCGAAGGACTGATATACATAGGCATATGTTTCGTGTATACTGATCTTATTTTCTTAGCAATGTTTCTTTCCATATGTTTCTCTTTGGGAAAAACATGTCTTAGCCGAGTTGCAAACCAGAGAGAAATATATTAACTGGGTTAATAGATAGTAGACGGGCATTCTTTCTCAAGGGGCATTCTTTCCTTTCACATTGGTGTACACAACATACCGGTGTTATATTTCTTTATATTTGTAGAAAAAGTGCAGTAGTACACGAATTAGGAGTGCGTAATTTTACAGGTACAATTCCGTTCATTGAGTCAACATGCATAATATACAAATATACCTACGGCCAGGGCTATCACCTCGGTTGTAAATAGTGAATCTGAATATATTGTACTCTTTGTCCAACGTGAGATTCCATCTGTTTGGATTAACCTCCAGAACATTTGCATGTGAACAGCCGGCAGAATAAAAGTTGCTTCCGCTTGTACCATCAACAGCACGGACTGCTTCGTAACATCTTCCACCTGGTGCACAGTAAGTCGATGACTGAGAGGCAGACTGATCTACGGCAATGTTTCCTGGAAGAGATATATCACAACGATCGCAAGGGTGCGAATATAGCGAAAAATCTGCAGAGCGATCACCATTCCCTTATTGGCAATGCAAATGTTCTTTAAAGTGATGACTTCATCTTTATTTTATATTCATAGCTGAAAACAATTTACATCGCAAACCGCCCCATTTAAATTCAATCAATTCAGGTCTAGCTGATAGGAAGAACAACATTCTAATTCTCCGAATGAACAGCGTTCTGAAAATATATAATCTGGTTTTGCTGGTTTTGTTATCACAATATAATTGGGCAATAACTGTTAACTCTATCTGGCCTGGGGGGGCCATTATGGCCAAACTTTCTGCGCTATATCCGGAACGACAAAAAATGGAGAGCTGAAACTCCGTGACTTTATAGTTTGTCATATTGGGGTCATTTTGAACCTATTTGCATGATCCCCCGAGCAGAGGATCATGGGTAAATCCAAGATGGCGGCCACATGGGGTAGCAGAAAAGTGATATTTTGGTCATATTTCTTCAAAATTTCTGCTTTTCCGTTATGAAAAGTGGACAAAAACTATTTTATTTGACATCACATTAATATTTACTAATTTATCATGCAGTTTTTACGGAGAAATTGCAAAAATAAAAAAAATCGGAAAATCTGACCTGAAAATCGACCAAAAATGCCGTTTTGAAAATGACGTCACGGTGACGTCATTAAAGTGGCCATCTTGGATTTTTTTACATTTTCTGGTAGAGCTTGACCCAAGGGTATAGTGTGATAAGTTTCAGCCTCCTAGCTCAAGGGGTAAGACAAATAATTAGGGGGGGGGGAGCATTTCGGCCCCCCCCCCCGGCCTGGACAGGTCCCAAAAAGCCCAGGCCAGATAGGGTTAAGGTATTCGAAATCGTAACTCTGGGAATGTTCGAATATATTATCACAGTTCACCTTTATAATATCTTTAGGAAACAAAATTGGTTCAAATGGATTATGGATAGATTCCGTTGATCGCAGTTTTACAATTTCGTTGGCGGCGTCCATTAGATTGTCTCATTGACCCCAACGATCACCAGATCGTCATATGATTACACTGGTATGGGGGTAATGGAAGCAAGTCGATTGATTGAAACTGTGTGAAATTCCGGAGACGAACCGCGAGTTGTTTAACCATGTATTCTCATACGTGGTCTGTGATTTGCCATAGCATACTACAATGCTTATTGGAGAAGGGCAGATTGGAGATTCATCTTCAAATTTCATCACCCACGACGTTTTTCCACAGAACAATGGACCGCTATCCGTCTTCGTATATTGATGCTTCTAAACTATCGTCTGACTCATATTGGTAGACACGGGGTAATCTATTGACTTTGCATTTGGTGAATTTGTCTGAACGTATTATTGAGAAGAGCAAAGACTCTTTGACCGAAAGTCTCGAAATGTTGCCAGTTCAGTGGTAGAATTTAAATGTATCATACGTATGTATCATTAAACTCCTCCTCCTCCTCCACCCTCACCTCCTCAGTATCCTCCGCACTTACTGGACCAGTATTTTCTAATTTCATGTACATGTAAGTAGTGGTACAACTTTCGCTGACGGTTCGAAAAACACATACCGTACATAATGAAATCACGGGAAATAAAACTGTGGATGGGAATATGCCTAGAGTCAGTACCAATTTCTATAACGTCGGTGCAATTCGTACAGCATCTAGTCAACCAAGTTCTATAGCCCCCTCTCCTATGACATCAATCCTGCTCTTTACATAAACATTTATCGGGTTTACGTAGACATCTGTCCTTACAAGTTTATATTTGTTATGTTAAGAATGGTTGAAGCGAAATCAAAACGCAAGGGTCCGCTGAATTGAACGTCTTTCTAATGACTTTTGATTCTGGGCCTTTCATTTTGACCTCGTGTGGTCATTCTTTCTTTGTTAGTGTGTAGTGGATTATGATTCTGCTGGCGCTGTAATCGTGTTATGCGTACCATGCATATGTCTCAGAGCTTTCACTGTCGACCATCACTCAGACTGTTATCACTGGGAACACGATGCGAGTCGAAATTGAAATATATAGTTTAGGCTTGTAGAATTCTATTTCTCGAATATTCAGGTGAATTAACCCCCTAAAATAGTGTGGGAAATAGCTATTGCATATTCAACGGTGAATCAGTAATCGCCTAAATGGCTTATCATAATTCTCTGGAATACTCACGTCTTTGGCATGTAGGACCATCCCAACCTCTGGAACATGGCCGTCCACAACCAGACTCGGGAATTGCAGTTGGTACAGTGACACGTATACTGACATTTAGATCCATATTTACCAGCAGTGTTACAGGCTCCTAAATATAAAAGCAAGTGTCAGATCCAACATTCATTAATCAGCCGTCGTCAATAAAATATTTTCGCGTACAAGAATATGTCGTATGAGGGGAAATATATGACGGGTTTTCTTCAATACGTATTACATGTACTTTGAAACATCAACAACAACATTCTGACACATGCCATGCAATTTGATATTGTAGTGGAATGTTAATCTACAAGATCACGTGCAAAGATACACATTAGATAACTGACCAAATTACAGTCACATAAATAGTTTCCAGCCATACATATCGTAGATGGACTGTTACATCATTCAGTTTCATTTTATGTAAACACCTCAACAGAAGTAAGTTCCCTCCTAAACATTGGCTAATATTTTCTAAGATAGATATGCGATTGTAACGAGATTTTACTGAATAAAATCTGTCTTTAATAATCTGTTTTGCAATTTATGGAAATGCTAGTCTTACATTCAATGTATGCTCATTCAGGCATAGCACCACGTACAAGGTAATCATTTTCACCGATTGTTGCTCTGGTCAAACCGTGTCATTGGCTAACACTGTCTTTGCTCCACCTGTTAGGATTTGTTCGTGATTGAATAAAATCTTTCTTTGATAATCTGTTTTGCCATTTTTGAAATGCGACTGTCTTGCATTTAATTCACGCTCAATCAGGCATAACACCACCTACAGGGTAATCATTTTCAGTGATTGCTGCGCTGGTCAAACTGATCCTCTGTGAGAAATATTGTTACAATCACATAACTATCTTAGAAAATATTAGCCAATGTTCAGGGGGGAACTTACTTTTGTTGAGGTGTTTATATTGTCAATGCAATTATAGGCATGGAATTTTCATGAGGTAGTGGAGACAGATTTTCTGCTGTAACGTGATTAGTCGCACACAGCAATATATGTAATGATCTTAATGGCATCTATTATTACCAAGTTTTTTATACTACATGTATATGGCATGACGGGATATGGGAGCTTCATACTATTTATAGGTCACAAGTATTGGTTTAATTTTATGGCCATATTTTGGCAGGATTTTTGGACATCAATCCGGAATAGTCTAGTACTCAGGCCTTAAATTTATACATTTATTTGTCACTCCCTGGCAACTTTGTGGATATACAAGGGATTCCAGAAACGTTGCCAGCTGCACCTCTGGTTTTGCTTTACCCCACTGGCGACAGATAGAGCTGTCCCCCGCTACTGAAAAAAAAAATACAAACAAAATCTTTGTACTTGATAAAGTGGACGTACTTTGCTCTAACTTTCCAGGATACCCCACTATTTGGACAGATAGACGATTTATGTTTGAGTATGATGTTGATTCACGCTTTACCTTTTGTATCATAGGCCTATTTGTAGGAGCAAAAATGAAAAAAAAATGTCCCAACATTTGACTCATTTTAGTTTCATTTTTTCCGATATGCTGAGATATTTCATTATTATAAAATAACGTATGCAATATATGGTAATATAATATAAGGCATGCAACATAGTAATATAATTATACACCAAATCGTAGCTTATCATCCCAGGTAAGGGATAGCTGTCCCCTTAGAGGGTCAAATTTGGTCATCTTTTTTATTTCTTCATTCAAATATTCACTATTTCCTCTAACATTTGGTAAAAAAAATGAAATCAAAATTATAAATAGAAGTGCTTCAATATTAGGATTAAAAATGTAGTTTCCGAGACACGGGAACAATTAAACAGATTGCCTTTGCTTGGGCTTGGCTTACTTTTGTCTGTTAAATTTCCTTTTCCAAAACTCATTTACGCAGTATTATGGTCAGCTAATTATCTATTAGTCCTACATATTTACATTAATCTACCCCCTTCTGATCAAAACCATGCAAACATCCGTATTTTTGTTTCTAATTATAATATTGACACTTCACTGTGACACCCGCCGTGAAGCGATCTGCACAGGTGTGAACAATTCTCAGCTGAATAAGTTTTAGCAAGTTTTTAAAGTTTAAATTGGACTTTAAACCGCCTTGATGAAAAAAAACTTAGTGTAATAGTTATCCAGAATAAACAGGAATTCGAGTAGGTTCCATTAGACAAATTAAAATGTATTTGACAATAGAATTCAAGCAAAAATTTTGGATTAATTCATCAGATGTATAGCTGGACACATTTTCCTCGAATTCTAGCCTTTCATTTTTGTACAAAATCCGAGATTTAAACGTTTATTTCTCGAAAAGTATCCATGCTACGCTTTTGAAATTTGGCATGCTTGTTACTTATGAGGTGATCTAGTAAGGATTATCTCACTTTTTGTAAGTTCGGATTAATTTTTTAATTATTCAACTTTTAAGACAAACGACCGTAAAATAATACGGTTCTTTTTCAATTTATTTTAATAAAATAACTGTAAAAACAAAACCAGGCCAAAAAAAAAAAAAAATGAGATAAAGTTTACTAGTTCGAATTGTCTCCTATCAAGGTATACCATCAAAGCTGAGACAAGACCAACAGTTTTCATGAAATTTCAATTGAAAAATTTTCATTTTAATTTTTTGAAATTGGAATATTTTCTACACAGTAGCAGCGTCGGTTATACAGATCATACAGTTGGAATCCCTACGATGTACGCTTTCATAAAATATATAGTTTATTATGGTTTTCTTGTATATTTATTGATACAGGCGACAAATGCACTTGTCAGGGTGAAAAACTTAATAAATGACCTAGCCCTCATAATTTATACGCGAATTACAGAAAATAAAACAACCCATGGAGGGATCAAAATATTGAAAAGCTACTATGCCCTTTTATTATTCTGTAAATTTACACCAACGAAGTATATATGACCATTAACTTAATTATATACATAAGCTACGGTACAATAGTGCTGAAATTATCCTGCCCATGATATTTTACATGATATAGCCCGCTAGAATAATAAAGATTTCAGTACCTCAAAATCATAGTGGTAAAACGGGTCGTTTGGGAAATTTTTTCAATTCAATTGAAAAAACTTCGTCACGCAGATGGTTTATACATGGATATACATTCTATATCTAACTATCCTTTATCAGATCAGATTCAAATTGACATGTACCGAGATGAAATTTAAAAAAAACATAGAGGCGCGGCTTTGGGAGTGAAGTGCATGAACAAATGCTTATGTGGAAGTTTCGCCGCTCACAACCGATCGGTTTTATGATTACTAAAAATGAATTATTTCAACGAAAATACAGCGGGTTTTTTGTCTGCTTCATTTTGCAAAATTTCAATCTGGAAATCATTTTATGGCTGCAATAATAAAAAAAAAATGTTAAGCGACTTAGATGTAAAGCACAGTCTAAATTATTTTCAATATTATTGGTTGATTATTAACAGAAATTTAATTACTTGATTAATTGATTGCCATCCGTTAGATAAACTTACTTGGCTCACCTGAAGTGCTTACCAAATAACAGTGTCTGCAGACATCTTCTCTGACAGTCCATTTTCAAAAGATAATTTTCCATATAAAGAACTGCTTTATCATG
>JAVTVY010017666.1:0-64229 GCA_036873755.1 Hanleya hanleyi
ACCAGAATTACTCTCTCTTACTGTTACAGTTGATGGATAAAGACACGATCGAAGCTCACGTCCGTGTTAGTGCTGCCATCACCTTCAAGAACTTTGTCAAACGCAACTGGAAAATTGTGAGCATTCTTTCTTTTCTGGCAATACTCCAATAAAATCCATGTTGTTGTTTCATCTAATACTCTCAAGATAATGGAGTTTAAGTTAGACCTAACAACAATAATAATGTCATTTTTGTACACGAGTATACTCTTTTTATTAAAGTTTTTGCAAATAGAATATTAAAATATTTTTCCACATCACAGCCATTCCAAGGTGACTCCCGTGACATCGCTACTCATTTTATACGCCCGCCAAAAAGGCGGACGTATTATGTGATGGCGGTTTCCATCCGTCTGTCCGTCCCCCGTGTCCGGTGTATATCTGGAACAGTTTTCTATTTACAGTTCCAATTTTTGGTGAGTGGATACCCACGGGGAGACGATGTGTCGCGTACCAAAATGAAGGTCAAGGTCAGAGGTCAAAGGTCACTGGTCACTGGCCTAAAAAACAGGAAATCACTGAAGTGTTCATGTCCGGTCTATATCTGTGAACGTTTTCTATCCACAGTTGCAATTTTTTTGTGAGTGGATACGCTAGGTGGAGATGATGTGTCGCATACCAAAATTGAGGTCAAGGTCAGAGGTCAAAGGTCACTGTTGCCTAAAATCAGGAAATCATTGATCATTGACAGTTTTCTATCTACAGTTCTAATTTTTGGTGAGTGGATGCCCTAGGGGGGAACGATGTGTTGCACACAAAATGTAGGTCGAGGTCAGAGGTCAAAGGTCAGTGTCACGGAAAAATCAGGAAATCATTAAAAATTTCTAATTTTTTGTGAGTGGATTTAATAGGTGGAAACGAGGTGTCGCATACCAAAATATAGGTCAAGGTCGAAGGTCAAAGGTCACTGACCCCAAAATCAGGAAATTATTAAAAATAACTTTTTTTTTGTCGGTAGATACATGAGGGGGACACGATGTGTCACATACCAAAATGTAGGTCAAGGCCGAAGGTCAAGGTCACTGTGACCCCCAAAATCATGAAATTGTTAAAAATCATGATTTTTTGTGTCCATTGATACACATCCTCACGAGCCAGTGTATCGATCGATCTGTTAGGATCGATAAACTGGCTTGGTTAGTTACCCATATGAGTTCTGGATATAAATAGATAAAGAGGTTTCCTCTAAATCAACCCAATCAGTGAACACGCTAAGCCAGTTGATTAGGCCAATCCGCTGCTGGGTATGAGATATGACAGGATTGAATTTCATTGCGGACTCAACTGCTTTGATGTCAAGTTGAAATCAACATCAGAAGTCAAAGCAAAAACTGCAAGCTTGGGATACCGACATGCTTATTCAAAACAAGCGCGGTGGATGAAATGTACGAGATTGTATAATGGAGGCGTCGACTCAAGAACTCACTCGAAAGACCAAATATGTCAAGGTAAACCCTCTCCAAGGATTTAGGATTTACCTGGACTTGTGAAGATGATTGAGATATTGAGGGAAGACAATGTGTCGTGTACCAAAATGTAGGTCAAGATTAAAGGTCAAGGTGACTGTGACCCAAAAATTTGAAATTATTAAAAATGACCTTTTTTGTGCCAGTAGATACATTAGAGGGACATGATGTGTTACAAATCAAAATGTGGGTCAAAGATCAAGGTCTCTGTGACCCCAAACTCAAGAAATCATTAAAAGTCACATTTTCATATACCTGTCGAAGACGAGATCATGTCATGCGATGTTGC
The DNA here is from genome assembly GCA_036873755.1 of Hanleya hanleyi. Classification (NCBI taxonomy): domain Eukaryota; kingdom Metazoa; phylum Mollusca; class Polyplacophora; order Lepidopleurida; family Hanleyidae; genus Hanleya; species Hanleya hanleyi. The sequence goes on from JAVTVY010017666.1 coordinate 1,795, forward strand.
ATTCTGTCCATTCACCCATTAACATTAGTTGTCCATGCGATATCTCTAGTTTCAAGGTATGGATTGATAACAAACTTTGGGTATAGCTTACTCGCATTGCAAAGAGAGATCAATTTGTCAAAAGTCAAGTTTAGCTGCCTATATGTGTTAGGTTGGAATATTCAGACTTGTCTCCCCTACATGTATATGGCATTTGTCCTGTGGAGTTGTCTCTCATGTTTGATACATGTAAGAAATGGCTACATTTACTTAAATTGTTGTGAAATAAAAACCATACATTTACTAATTTAATGGGGAGAGGGGTCCTTTATGAACTTTAGACCTGTTTATTAACTCAAGAACAAAGGCTTACTTCATCACTTTCTTCACATCCTTCTACCTTCATGGAAAATTTTCTCGCCTGAAAGGAATCCATTTGAAAGAAAACTACTATTTTCTTGTGTTTGACTATTGTCGATTTCAGTGTGGGATATGTGAGCTCTCGACTCTTGTTTCAAGGTCACCTAGTTACCAAGAGTTCAGCCCATTTTAGTTTATCATTCAATATATAAGATGTGATGTATGTAACATTCTCAGAAGCATAAAATCGTAGACCTTTCTCTGGATTGCTAGCTACCAATTCGGATGAAGGCCATTAACAATCTAGAAATTCAGACCAGTGTAATTCCAGATATACGGGCGTATATTGAAGCTCCTTGGGCTCTTGTTTGCTATGTTGAAGTGGTGTTTCTCAAGTTGTGAACGGCAATGACAAGACAAAACCTTCTCAAGAACGTTAAACGCATTCTTGATTTGATAATACATGAAGCAATCACCCAAGTTCAGACAGAGGAATATAAGATATACCTGTAATGTATTGTCTGAAGATGATCTTGTAATGTTCAGGAAACCAGGGAGCCACATCATCCCTTTCGGTGCATCCAGTTTTGTGGCCGTTTTCTCTAAGAACGGTCAAATTTTATTAAATGACAAATAACCCCTTTTAGAACTGAAACAGCAAAATTCAGCTGCATCTGATCCCTGTCCAAACACATGGTTCTGCCCAGAAATGCTAGGTATTTCAGTCAAAATTGGTGTAAATTTGACCAAATTTATTTGAGTACTATGCTTGTAACATAGAAGAGCATAACTGATTGCCGGGCATTCTGTGTGAATGCCGGATGCTCGCACCCAGGACCACCTCAATTCTGATCAGTATAATTATCATTTTATTATAATTCAATAATTGTTTTTGCAGGACGACGATCATGTTAGAATACACCCCTCCAACAATCATGTTGGCAGGGACATCAGACGTGTTTGTCACCCATGTGGTGGACCCCAGTCACTTTCACTGTCAGCTGACCGAGTCTGCAACCAAACTGGACCTGTTGATGGACGAGTTACACCATTACTGTGCTAGTCCGGAGTCGGAGGAGGATGAGGGTCTGTGCTTTTCTCTGGGTGAGCCATGTCTGGCTCAGTACAGTGGAGACCAGGGCTGGTACAGGGTCATTATCACAGGTTAGTACATCAGTATTAGTCTGTCCTGTTAGTTACACCATTACTACGCTAGCCCGGAGTCAGAGGAGGATGAGGGTCTGTGCTTTTCTCTGGGTGAGCCTTGTCTGGCCCAGTACAGTGAAGACCAGGGCTGGTACAGGGTCATTATCACAGGTTAGTACATCAGTATTAGTCTGTCCTGTTAGTTACACCATTACTACGCTAGCCCAGAGTTGCAGGAGGATGAGGGTCTGTGCTATTCTCTGGCGAGGTGTGTCTAGCTCAGTACACTGATTACCAGGGCTGGTACAGGGTCATTATCACAGGTTAGTACATCAGTATTAGTTTGTCCTGTTAGTTACACCATTACTGCGCTAGCCCGGAGTCGGAGGAGAATGAGGGTCTGTGCTTTTCTCTGGGTGAGCCATGTCTGGCCCAGTACAGTGGAGACCAGGGCTAGTACAGGGTCATTATCACAAGTTAGTACATCAGTATTAGTCTGTCCTGTTAGTTACACCATTACTACGCTAGCCCAGAGTTGCAGTAGGGTGAGGGTCTGTGCTATTCTCTGGGCGAGGCCTGTCTGGCTTTGTACATTGATTACCAGGGCTGTTACAGGGTCGTTATCACAGGTTAGTACATCAGTATTAGTTAGTCCTGTTACACGGCTGTTGCACTAGCTTGTAGTCTCAGGAAGATGAGGATATGTGATATGTTCTAGGTGAGCCCTGTCTGGCCCAGTACGGCAGGGATCAGGGCTAGTACAGGGTCATTACCACAGGTTAGTACATCAAAATTAATCCGTCCTGTTAGTTACATGCATAATCAGTTGGGCATACATGAATACATGATTGAATGCTTCCCAAGATAGAAATAGAAACAGTGTCCAATATAGATGCATTTAGTACAAATTGACTAACAATGTTTTTCATTGTCTTTACAGGCATCCTTCAGAAGAATGATCTCGTGGAGGTTTCATTCGTAGATTATGGAAACAACGAAATCCTGTCGCGCGAGTCACTGAAGAAAATGAAGCCTGAATTTATGGAACTGTCAATACAAGCTATCCAATGTGGTTTGGCCTTCATAGAATCACGTCAGCCATTTTGGTCTCCAGAGCACACTGCTCAGTTTGAGGACCTTATACTGGAAAAAACGTTCAAATCCAAGTTCATATCTTTGCTTGAGGGAGACAGTGTGTGTAGTGTGGAGCTTTCTGACAGTACAGGGAAGAACATTAATTTGCATTTCGGGCAGATGACGGGAACATTGAAATCTGATGCAGGGCCGAGACCCATTGCCCCAGGCTCTGGAGACCACATGTCTGTATCGAATGAAATGGGTGGTGGGGCCGAGCCAAGGAGACCTTATGGTGCTAAAGGTGAACCTTCAAGTTCATTTGGTTGGAGAGAGGGAGAGAGAAGTGGTGTGGGCAGATCAGCATTAGGTGAAGGATCCAGGAGGGTACCTGAAATTGGAGATGGTGACCACGGGGCTACTGGAGCTGGGGGCGATGGCTGGGGAAGGAACTCAAGAGCTGGAGGAGATGGACCACCGTTCACTGGCACAGACAGACCAACATTCTCTGGTGGCAGAAAGCCTGATGAGCGAGGTTTCAGCAGTAGTGGATTTGATGATAGAAACAGAGGAGGAGGGGGAGGTAACTCATTCGTAAGAGATCGAACTTCTGGTAGCAGAAATTTCCCGAATGGACATGATGACAGGTGCGATATTGACTACAATGAAGCTTCCGGTGGTAGACAAACAAACCAACAAGGGAATACCTGGGCAAGTGGATTCGGCAGAACAAGCCATGAGCGATCAAACTCTAGAGATTCGGCATCCCCACCTTCTAACAAAGCTGAATCGTTTAGGTCATTAACTCTCGCTTTGGGAGAATCCCTTGAGGTGTATGTCGTCTTTGTTAACACTCCTGGAGATTTCTGGTGCCAGTTATCCAAGAATACCGAAGAAATTGATCAACTAATGGAGAACTTGAATGCCTATTACAGTGGCATTTCCCCAAGCGAGAATCTGCTCAAGAATGTTCAGGAAGGTTCAGTTTGCGCGGCACAATATTCAGAGGACAACAGATGGTACAGAGGTGTTATCAAGCAAAAAGAATTAGACAAATATGAGGTACTGTTCATAGACTATGGAAACGCAGATTTCGTCTCATCATCCAGTCTGAGAAAGCTGGCCCCAACATTTCTATCGCTACCTGTTCAAGCAATTAAATGTGGTCTGAATTCTGTGGCAATGTTGGCGGAGGAATGGAGTGATGCTTCAATACAGAAGTTTGAGGAGCTTGCCTTGGATCAGCCATTGAACTGTAAGATTATTACTCTCAGACCAGATGGCCTTACCCTGGTGGAACTGATAGATCCTGTAAGTGGTCTGGTAATTGGAGATCAGCTCATCCAGCTGGAGCTAGTTAAAGGGAGAAAGGCACCAGCAGCGAAAGCAACTCTTGCACAGACCAGAAGTCCAATATCTGAAACTGTGTCTGCTCCCAAGGCTGTGGAGTTCATCGAGCAAAACTTTGGCAATGGACAAAAGACTGATGTAGTTGTGTCTTGGATGATCAGCCCAGAGGCATTTTGGTGTCAGCTAGTGGGTCAAAATTCTCAGATCGAGAATCTTAGTCGGAGCCTACAGACGCAGTATGCTAGAGGAGGATCGAAGGTCTTATCTGCAGGGTCTGTCAGGAAAGGTATGCCGGTGGTCGCTAAGTTTTCTGAAGATGGCTGCTGGTATCGCGGACAAGTTGTGGGCAGTGGATCATCTCAAGTTCAAGTACATTTTGTGGATTATGGTAATCAAGAAACGGTTGCTCTTTCTAGTCTGCAGCATCCAGAACAGAGCACCATGACGACACCAAAGTTAGCTGTGAAGTGTATCTTGAAAGATGTGAAACCAGCTAATGGAAACCAGTGGAGTGACAAGACTGTGAGCTATCTTGAGACTGTGATCGCGGATCAAGCAACCTGTATCTTCCAGGGGAAACAGGGTGATGCATATCTGGTTGATTTGATAGCTAGGGGTAAGAATGTTGCAGATGAACTAGAAAAAGTAGGACTAGGGAAGAAACCAGGTGGACAGACGGTGTCAAATGCAGCTGCAACATTTCCTAAAACAGCTGTTGTGAAAGAAGGCCAGCATGTGGGTGTATTTGTCACCACCATTGATTCAGTGAATAGTTTTTGGTGTCAGCCCTCATTCGCTGCAGAGATTGACTTAGAATCTGTGTATTCATCACCAGCCGAGACTGTAGCCTCTCCCTCAGTTGGTACAGCATGTGTGACAAAGTTCAGCCAAGATGGTTTTTGGTACAGAGCTGAAGTCACCCAGAAAGCTGGAAGTGAATTTGTTGTGCGATTTGTAGATTATGGCAATACAGAGAAAGTTTCTGGGTCCGAGTTGAAGATAATAAAACCGGAGTTCAGCGAGATACCACCACAGTGTTTCCACTGTAGTCTTCATGGACTGCCGACTGTGAGCTCTGCAGATGTTAAAAAGAGGTTTGAAGAGCTCACCTTAGAAAAAGAGATTCAAGCCACGATTACAAGGCAACTGGGGGACACATTTTCACTTGACATGAATGAATCCGGCAAGTCAATTAATCAAGAACTAGCATCAATGTGTACCCTGTCGAGTCCCGCACTAAGTTCCGTGGTAGGCGATGTTGACTATCTTCCTGTTCCGAATCTATCTGGACAATCTCTAAAAGCCTATGTCAGTGCTACAATATCATTGGACAAATTCTACATCCAAAGAGCGGACTCACAACCCGATCTGGACCAGATGACAGACACCATGAAGTCCTCCAGCTCGGGTAGTTCCCTCACAAATGTCAAGCCTGGACAAGTGTGTGCAGTGAAATATCCGGAGGATGAAGCCTGGTATAGAGGGAAAGTCGAGTCCATCTCTGGCAGTACAGCTACAGTCCTCTTTGTTGACTATGGAAATTCTGAACAGATATCACTGACAGGTATGTGCATGATCTTACCAGATGTCCTGGAAGTGCCACCATTGGCGTATCCATGTTCTCTGGTTGGCTTGAAGCCTGTTGGTGGGAAGTGGTCCGCAGAAGCCCTGACACTATTTGAGGACACTATCATGGATAAGGAATTAACCGCCAACTTCATCACTTCAAAAGAAGTGAAGCTTTCAAGCCCTGATGGAGATGTCTGTGATTTGCTTATCAAGGCCAGCTTTGCAGAAGGACCCCAGTCCCATAGGACCATCGCAGAACAACCTCAATCCCAGAAGCCACCAACAGCTTCTATCAAACATTACCCAACTATAAAGCTTCCAGGGAAACATGTTGTAGGATACATAACCCATGTGGACCGGTCTGGATTATCCATACAGCCCACAGAGTGGACTGATCAAATCAATTCAATGGTAGAAAAACTGGAAAGTTTATCAGTAACACTGGACGAACAGAGTGGACTGAGTGAACTTTGCTATAACCAAGCATGCTGTGCCAGATTCTCTGAAGACAATGCTTGGTACCGAGGTTTAGTCACAGAAGTTGGAAGTAATGCGACCATAAGATTTGTTGATTACGGAAACTCTGAATCCATTGTCGGGTCTGCAGTTAAAGATTTGCCAAATAATCTCCATGAAATCCCTCCACTTGCTATACTGTGCTGCCTCAAAGGGAAACCCTCATTGACAGAGGAAGAAATAAAAGTGCTGAAAACGGAAACACAAGACAAAGAAGTCGATGCAGAATTGCTGTCTGAGACTGAACCATTTCAAATCGTGCTGACAGACGACAGTGGCTCCAAGATTTTGCCTCCAGAAGAAGGTCTTGACAGAACCTCTTTACCTGTGGAATCCAAAGCTGCTCTGCCTTTGGCCTCTAAAGCCGACAATATACAGATGCCTAGTAAAATGCCCAAATTACAAGTCATTCTTGGAAAAAGCAAAGGCTATGTTACAGAAGTGGACAACTCTGGGGTAATTTACCTTCAGCTGGCATCAGACGAAGACAAATTGTCCGAGACTACAGACAAGCTACAGTCATACAGTGAAGATTTTACAGCTGGGAAGTTCCCAATAGCCAGTACAGAGGTAGGACAAGAATGCTGTGCTAAGTTCTCTGATGATGGGGCCTGGTACAGGGCTCTTATCACCGACAAGACTGCAAACCAGGCCACAGTGAGATTTGTGGATTTTGGAAATAGCGAGTCTATTGCAGATGTCTCACAGCTTCAAAGTATCCCATCAGACCTGATAAACACTCCACCATTTGCACTAGGCTGCAAGCTGAACATTTCGCCAAGTCTTTCCAGTGATGAGAAGACCACATTGATCGAGTTAACAGATGGTACTTGTCTGTCCGTCATATTTTGGTCAACTGTGGAACCATTTGAAATCCGATTGGAAGATGAAGATGGATGTGATATTGTTGAGAAGCTGCGTCCCCGTACTGAGGTGTTGTTAACCCCGAGCAAAGACAGATTTCCCCCCACTAAAGCCTACCCACTTCCAGAAATACCAGAAGGTAGTGTCGAGGGCTATGTCACTCAAGTTGAAACATCAGGTCTGATATTTGTACAACTATGCAAGGATGAAGACCAGCTGGCCACGTTTGCAGATCATGTACAGGAACTTGCACATAGCTTTGCAGATCTTCACCCAGCAACAATAAATGCCCCGTGCTGTGCTAAATTCTCTGAGGATGAACTGTGGTATAGAGCTAATGTGTTAGAGACTGGGCCCCTAATAAAGGTTCGCTTCGTTGATTACGGCAATCTGGACAGTACAGACTCTGTCAAGGATATTCCCGAGGAACTATTGGGAGTAGCTCCCTATGCTTTAACTTGCAAGCTCAAAGACTGTCAAAAACTCTGTAGTGATGAAGTTGAAATCTTAACTTTACAAACCCAGGATAAGATCGTCAGTATACAGTTTCTGAATAAAACGGCACCATTTGAAATAACTCTCATGGATAGCAATGGTGTGGAAATTTCAGCACTCGATGATAGTGCAAGTGTGAAAAAATTCACACCTGTTACAAGCAGTATTGTGAAGGTCCCAGAAAAGCCTGCAGACACCAAAGTCACAGAGGACCCACAGGAAATGGTTGTACCCACATTCAAAAAACAAGTTGTTCCGTCCACTCCAGTTGTAGCATTTGTAACTTCTGTTGATGACGATGGTGTCTTCTACATTCAACTGGGAGATGACACAGAGAAGATAGAGATTTTGGCGGAGTCATTGCAAGGTCTGTCTTCTGGATTTGGTGAGATTCCAGGTAGTGTTGTGACTGGACAGGCGTGCTGCACCAAATTTGCCGAAGATGAGCATTGGTACCGAGCAACAGTGACCCAGATAAGTGAGGGTGATGCAGTGGTGCGGTTCGTGGACTATGGAAATCCAGACACCGTCGCAAGAGAACTTCTAAAAGCTGTACCATCCACACTTCTTGCAGATCCTCCATTCAGCTTTGCTTGTAAGCTGTCTGGCTGTGAGCAGCTGACAATCGATGAAGTCTCCAAATTTAGAGAAGTTACAGAAGAGGAAACTTTACTGGCAACATTCGAGAGCACAACAGAACCGTACGAGATAAATCTGAAGACGAGTGATGGGGCACTGGTTCTGAGCTTAATGAGGGATTCTGGTAATGATATCCAAGCGACCAATGAGAAGGCAGAATCTTGTCAGGCCACCCAGCTGGAAGAGCATACAGAAACTGCAGAAGAGCTGACAGGTAAAGTCCTATTTGCTTCATGCTTTTGAAAATAGTAGATGCATTTATTAAATGACATGTTCTGTCCTTAAACATTTTAGATACACTAATAGGAGTGGTAAAGTAACCAGGGAATTAAATCAATATTTAGAAAGAAATTGTTTTTTTTTTAAATTAAAAAAATTACTATCTTGTTCAAAAGAATCCCAAACTTTTAGATCCGTGTTTTAATTCTGAATTTTACAGGTAGTGAAACTGTGGATGAATGTTTCAAAGAATTGGTGTTTCAAGTGGATAGTCGAGAAGAGATTTACGTAAGCCACGTGGACTCCCCAAACTCATTTTGGTGTCACCCAGTTCGGTTGGAAACGCAGCTTACCGAACTGATGGACGCGATTGGTGAATACTGTGGACAGCTGACAGAAGCTGAGAGAGGGTCCAGTTCGCCACTTCCTACAGCGATGCCATGCTTGGCGAAATTCTCCGAAGATGAGGGATGGTACAGAGCCAAGGTTATCAGTGCTGACAGCGAGAGTTATCATGTGCTCTTTGTTGACTATGGGAACACGGAAGTCGTGTCTGACACCGACATCGTAACAATGAAAGCAGAATATATGGCATTACCTGCTCAAGCTGTATGGTTCTCTTTGGCTGGCGAGAATTCAACGGAAGGCTGGAGTACAGAAGTCACGGATAAATTCACCACAATCACAGCTGATAAAAAGTTGCTGGCAGAGGTCAAAGGTCAGATTGATACTGATAGTGGTACTAAGTTTAGTGTGCAACTTCTGGACATGGGCATTGACATCAAAAGTCAGCTGGATGTCATGGAAACCAAAGTTATCGAACCAGTGGAAATGGTGGAAGCAGCGAGTCCGAATCTGATAAACCATGGACTACTGTCTGTTGAAAATGAAATGGACTCGTTACAGCTGACGGATTCACTCCGTGTACAGGTGTCTGACTCCCTAACAGTTCTCTCAGAAACACCAGACCCAGGTGAACAATCCCAGTGTGTGGATAGCACAACCACGGATACATTCACTCATATACCCCTTACAGAAGGATCACGGATTGAGGTAACTGTTAGTCACGCGGAGAATCCTAGCGAGTTCTGGATTCAGATGAAGGAGCACAAGGCAGAACTGGACGCCATGATGGAGCTCCTCCATGAGACGTATTGTTCAATGCCGACGGAGGAGACTAGTGCCATGTTACAGCCAGGTCAGCCTTGTGCAGCCCTGTTCCCAGATGACGAAGGGTGGTATCGTGGTGTTGTTCAAGAAATGGACCCTGCCGAGAACAAAGTGACCGTATTCTACATCGATTATGGAAATACAGAAACTGTAGTGCGCTCAGAAGTGAGGAAATTACAACCAGATTTCATGGCTTTACCGGTCCAGGCAATAGAATGTGATTTGAGTGGAGTGCGCTTTCAAGGTACAATGTGGACTGACGACGCCAAGACCAAGTTTGAAGAGCTCGTCTTGGAAAAGTAAGTGTGTTCTATGCTTTGCTATGATATTGTGCCTGTGATATTTCTCTTTTGGATAAGTGTCTCTTATTCCACTGTTCTTCTGTGTCAGTATAACTTATTCATGGGCACCTGTAATGGTCTCCATAAAAATCTATGCCAGCTCTGTTAAAAATGATACATGTATGGCAGGATTGTTTGCCAGGAGGTATAAATTGTTTTCTTGTCGTTTTTATACTTTCGTAATAAATGTTCTGTGAAATATTGACCATTCACATTGTATGTAGAGATTATAAGCCATTGAGATGGAGTATATACATTGTACACCCACAGTGTGATGTCTGTCACAAACAAAATTTAGACGTTTTCTATGGATAACCAAATATATTCATAATTCTCATTTCTATTAGGAACTTGGTGGCGACAATATTAGGAGTGGGTGAGGATGGTGATTGTATTGTGGAGCTACTGGACATGGGAATCTCCATCTCTCAGACAATGATAGAACATGGCCTTGGCGTGAGCACAGACACTCCTATACCAACACCGCCTCATCTGAAAAAGATGTTCCCGGATAGTTCTCAGATAGAGGCCCCTGTGATAGAGGAGACTGAACCAAAGAGTGATGAAGACACGACGAGTGAGGGCTTTGCTACTCCCCCTTCTGGGAAAGAAGATGAAAACTCAACCGTCTCTGATACTAGGTGATTAAATTTAAAGATATAATTTTATCAGTTGGTTCTGCAATTTCATTATGAGATATTACATATACAGGAAAGAGCAGTGAAAGGAAGAAGGGTTAGTTCAGTTAGGCTGAATAAAATAGATTCCTAGCTTCACAGACACTGCTGTGTGTTCAAAGTGCTTTTCGTCCGTCATCCGTCAGTCAGTCGTCCGTCCGTAAACAATTCTTATTATCGCGATTTTTCAGGAACTACTGCATGCATCTTGCTCAAATTTGGTACACAGGTTCCCCTGGGGGTCAAGTTGTGCAAGATACCTTTTCTGGTCCGATTCGAAAATCCAATATGGCTTTCCCCATGAAACTTTTTTGGTCCATATTGAAAATCCAATATGGCCGCATCTTGAATTTCCCCATGAAACTTTGTTATCGTGAAATCTCAGGAAATTACTGCATGGATCTTTCTCAAATTTGGTACACAGGTTGTGCAAGATACCTTGTTTGGTCCGATTCAAAAATCCAATATGGCTGCCAAGTGGTCATTTTGAATTTCCTCGTGAAATTTTGTTATCTTGAATTCTCAGGAACTACTGCATGGGTCTTTGTCAAATTTGGTACACAGGTTGTGCAAGATACCTTTTTTGGTCCGATTCCAAAATCCAATATGGCCGCCAGGTGGCCATCTTGAATTTCCCGTTGAAACATTGTTGTCGTGAATTCTCAGGAACTACTTCATTCTTAAATTTGGTACACAGGTCCCACATGGGGCCTAGTTGTGTAAGATACATTTTTTGGTCCGAGTCGAAAATCCAAGTTACGCTTCAAATTAATAAGGTATTCCCGAGTTGTGACGTTGCATCACAAGAGTCGGCGGATCAAACGGTGGGGCATATTCTATATATTGAGTATAGAGAATATCCATGATACTTTCACCTCCTGTATCAAGGAGTTCAAATGATTCCGAATTAAAATGTATTTCTTCAAATTTTAAATCAGTTTACTTTAGTCCATGCTGTTGCAAGGACTATGTTTCGTCCATGGTCCATCGTCAGTCGTCCGTCTGTCCGTAAACAATTTTTATTGCGATTCTCAGGAACTACTTCATGGATCTTTCTCAAATTTGGTACACAGGTTCCCCTTGGGGTCTAGTTTTGCAAGACACCTTTTCTGGTCTGATTCGAAAATCCAATATGGCCACAAGGCAGCCATCTTGGATTTCCCCATGAAACTTTGTTATCGTGATTTCTCAGAAAGTACTGTGTGGATCTTTCTCAAATTTGGTACACGGGTTCCCCTTGGGGTCTAGTTGTGCAAGATACATTTTCTGGTCCGATTTGAAAATATAATATGGCCACAGGGCGGCCATCTTGAATTTCCCCATGAAACATCGCGATTTCTCAGGAACTACTGCATGGATCGTTCTCAAATTTGGTACACGGGTTCCCCTTGGGGTCTATTTGTGCAAGATACCTTTTCTAGTCCAATTTGCAAATCCAATATGGCCACCAGGCAGCCATCTTGGATTTCCACATGAAACTTTATCGGGATTTCTCAGGAAATACTGCATGGATCTTTCTCAAATTGGTACACAGGTTCCCCTTGTGGTCCACTTCTGCAAGATACCTTTTTTGATCCGATTAGAAAAATCTGATATGGCCACCAGGCGGCCATTTTGAATTTCCCCATGAAACTTTATTGTGATTTCTCAGGAACTACTTCGTGGATCTTTCTGAAATTTGGTTTCCATCACAAGAGTCGGTGGATCAAGCGGTGGGGCATATTCTATATATTGAATATACAGAATATCCATACCTTCACCTTCTTTATCAAGGAGTTCAAATGATTCCGAATTAAAATGTATTTCTTCAAATTTTAAAATCAGTTTACTGTAGTCCATGCCGTTGCAAGTAAACTGCCCCACCGTTTCGTCTGCCGACGGGTGGCTACACGAAGGGACGTCACTCGTGACACAACATCACAACTCGACAACTGTAGACTACTGCGCATTTTGATCCAAGGGAGATAATCAGGATTCAGACACTTTCAAAGTTTTAACATTACAGCACGGACCAGATCCCTTCAGTATTAAGTTTTGTACCCGGACGAGATACGTGAAAAGCGCCGGCGACTATTTGAGCTGCGATATGCCTACAAAGAGAAGGGGGTGGAAACAAAGGTAGCCTTTGACAAGCTAATTTTTCCAGACGGCACCCTGCATAGAGAACGGGTACGATTCCCAGGAGCAGGTGACCTGTTTGAAGAAGACCAGACAGACGACAGTGATAGGTAAATTAAGGTGGGGGACTTGATACAAGAGGGTGGTAATGACTTCCTAGCTACCGCGGCGGTTGTAAAATCGGTGAAGGACGTACGAATCTTCAGCAAACAAATACTGCGCGACCCCGAACATGCAAAGGCTGCATATAACACGCTTGTGTATAGATACCTCGACAAGGACGGCCGTCCACATGAGGGCTATGACGACTGACGAAATACGGGCACTGGAAATAAAGTATTGAAAGCTCTTGTAACGTGTGCCGGGTCGGTCAATAAACGGGACGCAGCTGAGCTAGGTCTCGTTAAATGGTAGCGTACAAGCTGTCAGGCCGCTGTCCCTGCTGACACTAGTCCTTGCCAACTAGAGATTCACTTCGACCTGTCACCTTGTCTGGATCGAGAAAGTAGGAGAGTGTAGAGACAACCAAGGCTGATGTAGAGTCAATTAATGTGCAATAATATTCAGTTAAATGTACAGGATGATCGTAAGTAAGGATGTAAATATGTACAGTTATCATATACACGCGCCGTGTAAAGGGCGGCCTGGCTGCTGGCCCTTTCCACACGGTAGGTAATCGTAGGGGCGGCCTGGCTGCTGGCCCCTCTCTGGCTATGGAATGTCGTTGGAGCGAGGCTATGGATATAGCGGCTCTCCTCCCTCTAAGGTGGGTATCCCTAGAAAGCGTCGTGGCTTCCCACCGTGGATACGATCGTCCTCCCCTTATAGGTGCGTATGGTTCCGGAGATCGCTTCGTCTTCCCACCGTGGATACGTCTGCTTCTCCTTGTATGAGGTCCCCTCTACAGGTAGGTTCGTCTTCCCACCGTGGATGCGTCCGCTTCTCCTTGTATTCCACTCTACAGGTAGGTTCGTCTTCCCACCGTGGATACGTCTGCTTCCCCACAGTTGTAACCTGTCTTGCGAGGATGCCTCCGTATCGTCCTCCCTCCAAGGTAAGCACCAGTGCCCTGTCACCCGTCTCACCGGCGAGAACGCTCTCAGACAGCGTTATGCCTCTCCGCCGTGAACACTCCGGTGTCTGTGCAAGGTAACCTGGCTTGTGAGGGTGACTTCTTCCTCCAACCCTCAGGCACGGTAGATCGTGATTCCCTCTGTCTTCTGGTCCGTAGGTACCTCCCCTGTATCAGCAGCCCGGTTCCATGATCCCTGGAAAATCACCGGTCGTCCGAACGCAGCCCGCGTTTACCGGCAATACCGCTGCTATACGAATCCGAGGTCTGCTCCCGTCCAGCGCAAGGCTTGCCCGACCGTCCACCGATCACACCCTTGGTCTCCGAGTATATCCCCGTCTTACCGTACCAGTAGGTTGAATGATCCTTACCTTTCAGTCCTGGGTGAAGAAGTGAGGTTTTCGCTTGATGCAGTCACTTTTATACCCATCAGGCCAACGATCACATGTCGTCGTGTCGCCCGTATGACAAGCCACATTTTCCCGCAGCGCCATCTGTACTGTCCAGTCAAAGATAACTCACATCATTGTACAAGTTAGGAACGATAACTCCAATCGTTATCACCAAGTAGGCGTTGGGGAATTCCCGACTTCTAGTTTCACTTTCGTTACTGCTGATCATATCGCCGTAGATTGTTTACACAGTTTCTCTGTCAACGGGAACATTATGCAGTAATCTCCGTTGATATCACAGACCAAGACTGGACACAAATACGGGACGGTAAGCTCATTCAGTTATACCCCCGTTGTATGTCCGTATTTTATGCTGAGCGTTGTGGCTTCATGTAGACCCCGATTTCCGTCATTTCCGGGTTAGCGTACACACTTCGCTTCAGACTTGCACTCCGGTCCGAGCTTGTGTTTATTCCTGATTTAACGTTTAGGGGATACCAATATTCGTTACACTCTGATTGAGGACGGGGCCTGTGATGTTGCCATTGTAATATCTGTATGGGGGCCAAACAGATTTTTAGGCTGGAAAAGATTCCAAACTGCGGTGCAGTGCGCAAGAAGTGCGTGTGGGAAGAAGTGACTGTGAGTTAGTTGACTACCTTGTAATTCATACTGCCGTAAGATACCGGTACCTAAAAGAAATCACATGCAAATATTATGCAGGAATTCGAACCATAGTATTTGATCAGTAAAATAATAAATTAACAATAAATATCCACATGTAATAGTTTAAAATTTTATTTGAACGGAAAAATAATATACATAATAATGGAAAGCATGACTGTTCTAAATATCAACTGCAATTAGAATGAAATAACTTTTACAGTACGGAAACGGCGCGAACATTTACAGACGTAATTGCTTACTGGTGGAGATGGAAAATATTATCTATATCGCCCAGTATATGTAATGTACCCATCGAATTGACTAAATTTTCTATCACAGTTTTGGATCTCGCACGATTGCACCTATATGTTAGCAGCACTGTACATGTATACACTGGTAGATACGTCATGTAGGAAGCTATTGTCTGACTCTTTGTGTCATTGAAAAGGCTCAAGTCTAGACACATTGTTGTCCCCAGACTTGGCTATTGTATGCATTGTCTCGTGATTCTTACATGGAGTATGAACCTATACACTGTATCGGGATAGGATAATATAATACGGATGTCTATTCCTGCAGATAATCAGATGTCATTTGTTACAACCTATTTTAATGTCAAGTTGTGTAGGATCATATTGATATACGTCTGCTTAGGATAGGGAAATATGTACTACAGACTTATGCTTGTGCTTGCCACGATCTTGCAGGGTAATAATACGCTCCGTCTATAAGGCACAGTTTATGTGAGGGACATAAATATATCTTGTTGTTGATGGGTCTTTTTTTTTCTTTTTTTTTTTCTTTTTTTTTTTTCTTTTCTTTCTCTCAACACTACCTTTTTGCATTTTCCGTGTTATGTGACTCACTTTACTAAAATTCATGATTAATAATTGATTAATAACTTATAATTAAGATTGATTACTCGGTTCGTCGCTGTAATAGTAGTATATACAGATATCCTGCTACACACCCCGGTCGAAAGGGAACCCGATATACTACGTCATTGTTTAATGTGTGTTTTGTCCTTACTGGTGATTGTGTGTCTGTGTGTGTGAACAAGTGTTTTATGTTGAACAAGATCACGACATGCAATATAACCCTGAAATTTGTGTATGGGGAGCCATAAGTGTCAAGTTTTCACGGGGCGATGTAGGCCCGTAGGGACTAATGGTCCTGTTCTGTAGTCAGAAAAAATTGAGCTGCAGCTCTGTGTCTTGCTAACACAGCAAAAGATAGAGTTCTTACACGACAAGAAAGAGGTCTGAAACTTCCTTCTTTAGAATGTCCAGGTTTCTGTGTTTTTAATGTTCACGTATAGTTGCAGGTCTGATATGTTTAAGTTACATTTCCATTTATCTAATTTTATGCGTGTTTTAGTTCATTTTCCAGTGGCACTACTTTCGTGCTCAAAATATGTCGTCTGCTAAACCACAGATTTTGAGAGGCGCATGTTGAGTGATTTTGTGGGACTAACTCATTCTCATTAGGAAGCGTGTTTGGGCAGTAATTTAGTATTAAATAATACCAGTATAAGTGTAATTCATTGTAGAAAACAATGCGATATTTCACTTTGCCTGTATTCATTTACATTTTCATGAAATATGTGTGTTGAGTTACAGTTTGGAATTTTCGCCATTTAAGCTCACCCCTCAAGACCCTCTCCATTATCTTTTTATAGTAAGTTTCTAAAATCCGGTGGTGGTCAAATCATTTACGTAATAATTTCCCTGTATTCAGAAATGTTTTCTTTTCATTCTACTTCTGAAATATTCATGAAATGTTGCAACCATTTTCCCCTGATCTACAGAAAGAGCTCTGCATATCACAGTTTTGTAGCTGTAAGGTGACAGGGGAGATAACCAAATAGAACTGTAATATACTAGGGAGGAGGTACATGAAACAATATGAGGCCATGAGAGGATGCATCCCAGCATAGCTTCAGTCCATCTAACCATGAGGATTTTACATTGTATCTCAATACTAATTTTTACCCCTCGGCCAATTTTGGCCATGGGGTATTGTCGTCTCGAACGTCCGTCTGTTCGTACGTCAGTACGTGAGCGAGATAGACGGAAAACGGTTCCACTGAAGAATTCCAAATTTGGTGTGCTTATTTACCTAGTCAAGGACCAGAAGCCTATTGAATTGGGACCTGATTGGGTGGAAACCTTGGCGGCCATCTTTAATTTTATGCAAATGGATAATGATCCATATCTCGGAAACCATTCAACTGTTCAATACGAAAGTTAGTATACATCATAGATACATTAAGCAACTGTCAATGAATTACCAAACCGGCTTTTCTGATTAGCTGGAAATCCTGGAGGCCATCTTTAATTTATGCAAAATCGATAATGATACATATCTCTGTTACCATTCAATGATACATATCTCTGTTACCATTCAATTGTTTTATATGAAAGTTGGTATTCATCATCGATCAATACAGATACTTTAAATCGGGACCTGATTGACTGAAAACCTTGGTGGCCATCTTTAATTTATGCAAAAACTTTAATGATATATATCTTTGATATCATTTAACTTGGTATACAGCATCGATGTATCAAGAGACTTGCAATGAATAACCACATCAGTTCCTCTGAGTGGAGAGAAGGATGGGTGGCCATCTTTAATTTATGCAAAATCATTAATGATCTCGTTCTCTGATACCGTTCAAGTGCTCGGAGTAAAATTTGGTATACATCATCGATGCATACTTACGACAAATGACAGTTCTGGTTTCTCTGATTGGGCGGAAACCTTGGTGGCCATCTTTAATTTATGCAAAATCTTTAGTGATGTATATCTGAGATACCATTTCAGTGTTCTATACAAAACTTGGTATACAGCATCAATGTATCAAGAGACTTTCAATTAATAACCACATCAGTTCCTCTGAGTGGCGGGAAGGATGAGCGGCCATCTTTAATTTATGCTAAATCATTAATGATCTCTATCTCTGATACCGTTTAAATGCTCGATGTAAAATTTGGTATACATCATTGATGCATCAAGAAATTTATGTAATGAAAACCGGTTTCTCTGATTGGACGGAAACCTCGGGGGTCATTCTTAATTGCAAAATTTTTGATAATCTGTATATTTGTGACTTGACTGCTTGGTGTTCCTGACATCTTGGTTCAAATTGAATACATTATGAATGTACTGAGAGACGAGGGGTTTTCAGATGCGCAGCTTCATATTATTTACTGCTGAAGGATATGCTTTCGATTATCTGAAAAAAGTGAAATTTTTACAAATATTGGTAACATGCAGTGAAGACATTATTTTATCATTATACCCCCCGACACGTAGTGTAGGGGGCGTATACTGGTTTCAGCTTGTCCGTCCGTCCGTACGGATGTCCGTACGTCCGTCCGTAACATTTCGTTTCCGGAGCATAACTTGACAACCGCCAGTTGGATTCCTCTCAAATTTGGTATGCAGCTACCATACCATGAGACCTTGCTTGGGATTGCGTTTGGCGCATGTGCGTCTACAGGTGGCGCCACCTAGGGTCATTCCGTAACATTTCGTTTCCGGAGCATAACTTGACAACCGCTACTTGGATTCCTCTCAAATTTGGTATGTAGCTACCTTACCATGAGACCTCGCTTGGGATTGCGTTTGGCGCATGTGCGTCTACAGGTGGCGCCACCTATGGTCAAAAGTTTCTCATGTCAGTCCGTAACATTTCGTTTCCGGAGCATAACTTGACAACCGCTACTTGGATTCCTTTCAAATTTGGTATGCAGCTGCCATACCATGAGACCTCGCTTGGGATTGCGTTTGGCGCATGTGCGTCTACAGGTGGCGCCACCTAGGGTCAAAAGTTTCTCAAGTCAGTTCGTAACATTTCGTTTCCGGAGCATAACTTGACAACCGCCAGTTGGATTCCTCTCAAATTTGGTATGCAGCTACCATACCATGAGACCTTGCTTGGGATTGCGTTTGGCGCATGTGCGTCTACAGGTGGCGCCACCTAGGGTCATTCCGTAACATTTCGTTTCCGGAGCATAACTTGACAACCGCTACTTGGATTCCTCTCAAATTTGGTATGTAGCTACCTTACCATGAGACCTCGCTTGGGATTGCGTATGGCGCATGTGCGTCTACAGGTGGCGCCACCTATGGTCAAAAGTTTCTCATGTCAGTCCGTAACATTTCGTTTCCGGAGCATAACTTGACAACCGCTACTTGGATTCCTTTCAAATTTGGTATGCAGCTGCCATACCATGAGACCTCGCTTGGGATTGCGTTTGGCGCATGTGCGTCTACAGGTGGCGCCACCTAGGGTCAAAAGTTTCTCAAGTCAGTTCGTAACATTTCGTTTCCGGAGCATAACTTGACAACCGCTACTTGGATTCCTCTCAAATTTGGTATGTAGCTACCTTACCATGAGACCTCGCTTGGGATTGCGTTTGGCGCATGTGCATCTACAGGTGGCGCCACCTAGGGTCAAAACTTTTTCTTGTTGGTCCGTAACATTTCGTTTCCGGAGCATAACTTGACAACAGCTAATTGGATTCCTCTCAGATTTGGTATGTAGCTACCTTACCATGAGACCTTGCTTGGGATTGCGTTTGGTGCATGTGCGTCTACAGGTGGCGCCACCTATGGGCAGAATTTTCTCAGTTGGTCCGTAACATTCCATTTCTGGAGCATAACTTGACAACGGCTGATTAGATTCTTCTCAAATTTTGTATGTAGCTGCCATACCATGAGACCTAGCTCAGGATGTTGCATATGCGTCTACAGGTAGTAAGTTTAATATTTCACTTCCCATTTACTTCCTTTCCCTCTTCAATATGGTTATCCAGATGACAGTAATTCGCCTATCTGTTGCAACAGCCCATTTCAAGTCTACACGGTTCTAGTGGTAACAACAGTTAGGTAAAACACAATATGCCTGCATAACCCCATTCTCAACAATCATTATTAACATCAATTTTCTGAACAATCCATTAAACTCATCTGAGTATCGTCACGACACATGCATAGACAATCCGTTAACCGCACTCCAACCGAGCGAGGTCTCATTGTCAACTAGTTACATACTGTGCCGCCACTCATAACATGTATACTTATATTCCTCTACAAATACTCGTCAATTCCTATCAAATGTGCATCCGGGGGGTATCTTGTAAGCATGCTTACTGATGATTTCCACTGCCACAATCCCATTCAGCTTACTCATGAAACGTTAACCACCCCCATGTATCTATGCCCTTAAGGGGGGTATCTTGTAAGCAGCCTTACTGATCATTTTGATCAAATGTGTGCATCCCTCAGACTATGCTCTAGTTTCATCAGGTTGGTTTCATAATAAATGTCTGTCCCAGCGGTTTTTAAAAAAATATATATATGTGTACAATTACACTAATGCACTAGAGATCCTTGTTAAGAGGAATGTGTGAGACTACAAGTATGGCTCTTCGCCATGAGATGGAACATCAAAGGTTAGTGGAATTATTCCAGCAGCCTATTTTACATTTAAATAGCCCCGTTTCAGTGCCTAAGGCTCTAGTTACTCTATTTTTCATTTTCAACCTCTGAATGTTTTTCTGTATACTTGTCCAAGTTAAGGTATTATTTTAAACACTATGCCCGATGGCCGATACCGTAAATATTGGTTCAATGAACTGTCAAGGGTTAGCTGACCCCAAAAATCGAAAGGACGTATTCAGTTATTTCAAGAAGAAAAAATACTCCATTATATGCTTACAGGATACGCACACTGACCCAAAATTTAAAGATTCTATTAAGGACGAATGGGGACTCGATGCCTGGGTGTGCCCCTTCACGTCAAACTTGAGGGGAGTAATCATACTCTTTAATAACAACTTTGAATATAAGATAAATAATACAATTGACCCAAATGGAAACTATATCTTCATGGATTTAAATATATACGAGACACCAGTCACACTTGTTAGCTTGTACGCACCTAATTCGGACAAACCCTCCACCCCCCGACACGTAGTGTAGGGGGCGTATACTGGTTTCAGCTTGTCCGTCCGTCCGTAACATTTCGTTTCCGGAGCATAACTTGACAACCGCTACTTGGATTCCTCTCAAATTTGGTATGCAGCTACCATACCATGAGACCTCGCTTGGGATTGCGTTTGGCGCATGTGCGTCTACAGGTGGCGCCACCTAGGGTCAAAACTTTCTCTTGTCAGTCCATAACATTTTGTTTCCGGAGCATAACTTGACAACCGCTACTTCGATTCCTCTCAAATTTGGTATGCAGCTACCATACCATGAGACCTCGCTTGGGATTGCGTTTGGTGCATGTGCGTCTACAGGTGGCGCCACCTAGAGTCAAAAGTTTCTCGTGTCAGTCGGTAACATTTCGTTTCCGGAGCATAACTTGACAGCAGCTAATTGGATTCTTCTCAAATTTTGTATATAGCTGCCTTAGCATGAGACCTCGCTTGGGATTGCATTTGGCGCATGTGCGTCTACAGGTGGCGCCACCTAGGGTCAAAACTTTCTCTTGTCGGTCCGTAACATTTCGTTTCCGGAGCATAACTTGACAACCGCTACTTGGATTCCTCTCAAATTTGGTATGCAGCTGCCATACCATAAGACCTCGCTTGGGATTGCATTTGGCGCATGTGCGTATACAGGTGGCGCCACCTAGGGTCAAAACTTCCTCTTGACGGTCCGTAACATTTCGTTTCCGGAGCATAACTTGACAACAGCTAATTGGATTCCTCTCAAATTTGGAATGTAGCTACCCTACCATGAGACCTCGCTTGGGATTGCGTTTCACGCATGTACGTCTACAGGTGGCGCCACCTATGAGCAGAATTTTCTCAGTTGGTCCGTAACATTCTATTTCTGGAGCATAACTTACAACCGCTGATTAGATTCTTCTCAAATTCTGTATGTAGCTGCCATACCATGAGACGTAGCTCGGGATGGCGCATATGCGTCTACAGGTAGTAAGTTTAATATTTCGCTTCCCATTTACTTCCTTTTCCTCTTCAATGTGGTTATCCAGATGACAGTAATTCGCCTGTCTGTTGCAAAAGCCCATTTCAAGTCTACACGGTACAGGGAGTACTGTTCTAGTGGTAACAACAGTTAGGTAAAACACTATGCCTGCATAACCCCATTCTCAACAATCATTATTAACATCAATTTTCAGAACAATCCATTAAACTCATCTGAGTATCGTCACGACACATGCATAGACAATCCGTTAACCGCATTCCAACCCGAGCGAGGTCTCATTGTTTACTAGTTACATACCGTGCCGCCACCCAACGCATTCTAAATGAACTTACCCGTAAACTACTATAACATGTATACTTATATTCCACTACAAATACTCGTCAATTTCTATCAAATGTGCATCCGGGGGGTATCTTGTAAGCATGCTTACTGATCATTTCCACCGCCACAATCCCATTCAACTTACTTGTGAAACGTTAACCACCACCATGTATCTATGCCCTTACTGGGGGTATCTTGTAAGCAGCCTTACTGATCATTTTGATCAAATGTGTGCATCCCTCAGACTATGCTCTAGTTTAATCAGATAAACCAGAAAATTCAGAACATAGGAAATCCTTCCGTTATTATGTGTGGGGAATGGAACTTGGTTTTAGATCCAGACATTGATACAGACAATTATAAACATATTAACCATCCTAATGCACGATTGACAGTTTTGAATACAATAACCGAAAAAGATTACATTGACCCGTGGAGAACTCTGCATCAAAATGACAGACGATATACATGGAGAAAGAAAAATCTGAGAAAACAGGCACGATTAGATTTCTTTTTGACAAGTGGGGATTTATTTAATATAACAACCGATGCGAGTATAATACCGGGATATAAGACTGACCACTCAGCGATAACTCTCAATTGTAAATTTACTAACCTGGAAAGGGGTAGGGGGTACTGGAATTTGAACTGTTCACTTTTAAAGGAGAAAGAATACTTAGATATGGTGAAAAATATAATCAAAGAGACTACTGAGGAATATGCAGTGAGGCCAGATGATAGAGAAACACTTGATAGTATTGAGATATCTAATTTACGGTTTAATATAACGGATAACCTATTTCTAGATACGCTGTTGATGAAAATAAAGGGGGAAACTATTAAATTTGCTACATCAAAAAAGAAAAAGGACAATTTTAAGGAAACTGAGGTGGAGGAAGAAATCAAGGTTATGGAGGAAAAGATGGATTGTACGTACATCTTTGCGGAAGAAAATGAAGTAGCAATATAACATAATAAGAAAAAAGAATTTGAAGGTTTAAGGCAGAAAAAAATTGATGGTATTATCACAAGAACAAAGGCATGCTGGATTGAAGATGGAGAAAAACCAACCAAATACTTTTTGGGGCTGGAAAAGAGAAACTATACAAATAAATTGATTTCGAAATTAACCTCAGATGCTGGTCGTGAATTATATAAGACAAATGAAATATTAGAAGACAAAACAAAAACAAAAATCATATCATAGTAAACTCTATTCCAAACAAAACCAAACCCATGAAGATATTTCTACTTTTTTAAATGACGTTAAATTGAATAGATTATCAAATGAACAAGCCGATAAATTGGAAGGTTGTCTTACCTATGCTGAGATAGCTACCGCTTTAAAGGTTTATACCAAATGACTCTATACTACTCTGCATTAAAACATACCCAGTAGTGTTCCAAACAACAAATTAGTATTTTTTTCTCGAATAATGTCGTCGAAGTGGGTCTTAGGACACGAATAGCACACATGTGGGGGAAAACGTATTGGAGCTGTGACCTCTGGTGCATGACGTCACAACCTGATTACGATTGCGCCGTAAACGTCATAGTCTATGACGTCGGGCGTTGTTACGAAAGATTCACCCAACTGTGGTAGTTCTAGCGTGATGTCGCTGACATTTGGACGTCACAACAGGCATTTGAGCCAGATCGTAATCAGGTTGTGACGTCACAGGTCAAGCGGTCACAGCTTTCGCCGTTTTGAAAGGGGCATGAAATCGTCGCACTTTACTGCTGCTATTTCCAACCTTGGGCAGTTTGAAAACATACAAAAATGTAAAACAAGTCTATATAATCACCTCTACAACAATTTAGCACAAAAAAGTAGCAGATTTTGAGACCATTTTGTATAACCTTTAAGGAACATGAAAAATGACAAAAGCCCAGGGTTGGATGGATTTCCGGTTGAATTTTATAAAGTGTTTTGGAAGGATTTGGCCTACTATGTTCTGCGAGCAGCAAATGAGAACTTTGAAAAAGGAGAACTATCCTTAGTTCAGAGACAAGGGGTCATTACCTGTCTGCCAAAACAAAATAAACCAGACATTTGTTGAAGAACTGGCGTCTGATTACTCTATTAAATGTTAATTACAAAGTTATTTCGGCCTGTATTGCCAACAGATTAAAATCAGTTTTGGATATTCTTATCCATGAGGACCAGAAGAGGTTCATCCCAGGCAGGTATATAGGAGAAAACATAAGGCTTATATACGATATTATGTTTGAAACCAAGGAGCGAGAGATACCAGGACTACTCCTATCCATAGACTTTGAGAAGGCTTTTGATTCCATCTCATGGGACTTTATGAATGAAGTCATCAAATCCTTCAATTTTGGTAATTCTCTCCAGGGATGGATACAGCTATTTTATACGAACTTTAAGACATGTATTATCCAAAATGGAAACCTATCGTCATTTTTTCAAGTAAGTCGTGGATGTAGACAGGGAGACCCCATCTCGCCATACCTTTTTTTTTTTTTTTCTACTCACTTGAAAGAGGAGTTGGAGCAATGAATTGAAACTCCCAATATGAGCTTATATCCCAGGAGTGATGGTAAATGGTTCGGAATATAAAATAAATCAATATGCAGACGATACTCCGCTAACCCTGGACGGTTCAGAACGTTCTCTGAAAGAGGCGTTAAACTGCTTATCGGAGTTTTATAAGTACTCTGGACTTAAAATGAATACAGAAAAAACAAAGGCAATATGGATAGGTGTGCTTTCGGGATCAAATGTGAGATTATGTCAAGAGGTGAAGTTAGATTGGGTTAATGACTTTACAGTATTAGGTATTTCTTTTTCCACAACGGATTTTAATAATATCGGGAGAAACAATTACATTGGGAAAATAAATGATTTGAAAAAGGAACTGGGTAAATGGAGGCTTAGAAACTTGACTCTTCTCGGTAAAATCACAGTTATTAAATCTCTTGCCTTGTCAAAACCAATACATCTCTTCCTGGCCTTGCCAAACCCCCCTGAGGACATGATTAGGGAAATAAATTCTGCACTCTACAATTTCATCTGGAACGGTAAAAAAGACAAAATTAAAAGAACAGTAATCACTAGAGACTACAATCACGGTGGCCTTCGGATGGTAAACTTAGTCTCACTAATTGATTCCCTCAAGATATCGTGGATGCGAAGACTAATATTTCAAAGCTCGAAATGGCAAAATCTTTCAGATCTGATGGACGATGATATATGTAACCTTGGAGCTGAACATCTAAAACCTCTGATTAATAACGTGAAAAACCCTTTTTGGCGAGATACTTTACGGGCCTGGTATAGGCTACAGAAAAAAACTAAAACCAACTTGGCGGTTGACATGTACAATGAACCATTATGGTTTAACCCTAATTTTAGGTTTTCGTCTTTTTTCATAAAAAACTGGTATAACAGTCAAATCAGGAACATTAGTGACATTTTGGATACCAAGGGAAAAATAATAAATTTCGTAGAGTTAAAAAAGAGATTTAGAATTACAGGAACCTACATGGATTACAGAAAATTAGTGAAAAATATACCAACTGAATGGCAAGAAAAAATATACCACGAATTTGATAGCATACCAACAACCAGCCCCAATATTTCAATTCATTTGAAAATTCTGGCAAGGCCCGGGAAGGGATGTAGAAGTTTCTATGATATCTTGAATTATGACTCGGACGTAAATCTATTATGTATCGAAAGGTGGGAAAACTATCTTGAAACAGAAAATAGATCAAATTGGGAAGATATATTTGCCATAATCTTCAAATGTACCACCTACAATAAACTTAAAGATATACAATATCGACTACTACACCGGATCATCGCAACAAAATCTTCCTTATTTAAGATAGCTGTAACGGCTGATGATCTCTGTGAACACTGTGGTCTGAATCCCGAAACGATTGAACATTTATTTGTGGAATGTCCCATTGTGAAAAAATTGTGGTCAGATTTGGAAGTGTGGGTGAAAAAATTGTTTGGTTTAAGAGAGGCAATAACTCCTGAAAAAATTATATTGGGTTGGCGAAATACTCAAATCGCCCTCAATACGATGATGCTACTGACAAAACAATTTATTTACACACGGAAAATAGCTAGGTCCAATTTAGATTTCAAAGCTCTACTGTTCACATTTTAAAAACACCATTATTCTCTGGAGAAATACATTGCTACCAAAGATGGGAAATTGAGTCACTTTACAAAAAATTGGATGATATTCCAGGGCTTTTTTGACTAAAAAAGTCTTATTAACATGTTTGGCATGAAATGAAAGTAAATACGCTCAGTGGCATTAGCGGTAATGGGGACAGATGGCAATGCAATAGTGTGTGTATGCGAGGGTGTATGTAAGGTAGTGTCCAGTATCTATCTGTCGTGTATTGTTTATATGTCTGAATAGTTTTTCTGTAATAATAATAAAAAAAAGAAAAAAAAGCTTTGTACCATATCTTACTATTTTTGACGGCACGGGTTCGAGCCCAGCTGGTCCATGTGTGAAAGTTTGTCAGTTACTTGCCGAAGGGCGGTGGTTCTCTCCGGGTACTCAAACAAACTTGAGTGTGACATTAAGCCAAATTCCCTCCCTCCCTACTATTTTCGAGCATGGTATCTTAAAAGAGATATCTCAAACTAGCCCAGTAAAACAGAACAGAAATCTTCAGTATATTTCCTACATGTAGCTCATGCCAAAGTGTCGAAGAGATTTGTCTTCGCTTCCAGTTCCCAATGATGACACGTGCAAAAAAAAATATATATACTACAAAACGAAGACGAAGTATCGTCCGGACATTCACTTTCAGACTGACTTTGCTCATTTCACTTGTACTAGAACAACTGACATCAAGTACAGTTTCTAGAAATCTTGAAACTCCCGAAACTTAGAAAGATAATATCTTGGTGTTTTCCAGTGTCCCTTTTTCAGTCTTTTTCGCTCAAATTCGAAATTCGACAAACGAAATTACAAATCAATCGTTTGTTCTCAGTAACAATCGACAAAAAGACCCTCTTGTCATTAGCTTACAATTATCGGACAATGGTGGACGCCAAGATCCTTCAGGATCTCTCGTTTTTCTAGAGATTTTTAAGCTGGAGATTAATTTTATTCAGCCTTTATTGTTTTTTTCTTCCTCCTGTACTGATTGTCTTAATATCTGTTTATTTTTATTAATTATATATCTTAAATTCTATTTTGTGCAGTCTGGTATTGTCGTGGAATACATGTTACTGTACTAGGTTGTGACCAATGGGAATTTCACTACTTTAACTCTGCAACTACAATACTGTATGCTACACTGTTCAACTGTTGTCCATGTAAGTGCACTGTGCTTAGTTTTAGCATGTATGATAAGAACAAAACAGTTGATTACAGTTTAAATAAATGTTAATTGATTGAGCATTTTATTTTTTCTTTTGAGGTGTTTCCCAAAGCTGAGCCTCACAGCTGGGCAGGAGATGAAGGTATATGTTAGTCATGCCGACTCGCCCAGTGACTTCTGGTGCCAGCCGTCGATGTCATCCACGAAGCTGGAAGAATTGATGGCAAGGCTACAGGAGCAATATACAGAGTCTATCCCTGCAGACCAGAATAAACCCCAGTGGACCGTAGGCGACCTCTGCGCAGCCATGTTCGCGGAGGACCAGCAGTATTACCGTGCCAAAATTATGTCCACGTCAGATGGGTCGTTTGAAGTGTTGTTTGTGGATTACGGAAATACGGAGACCGTGTCTGTATCAGAACTCAAGTCATTACCGGACAACTTGATAATTCTGGAAGTCCAAGGTCTGCACTGTTCTCTCAGCTCAGTCAAACCAGAAAGTGGACACTGGGAAGTGACATCGTGTAGCAGGTTTGATGAGCTGACCTATCAGAAAGAACTAAGTATACACGTGATCGGGTTAGGGGGATCTAGTGAACTGCTGTCGGTAACCCTTCACGATGAGCAGGTCAATATAGGGGACAGTCTCATCTCTGAAGGCTATGCTGTGAAAGACAGTTCTGCAGACTCAGTAGAAGCTGTGTCAATAACAGTACATACGGATGAGACGGAAGAGAACTCAGAACTTCATTTCCACTCCTGTGTCAGTTCAATTGCCAAAACATATGATGATTCGTTAGTTTCTCCCTTTAGTGTAACACTGGCAACTCCGACAGAGCGGGTATTCCGAGAAGACTTGGACAGCGCTATGCTGGGGGCTGTCTCTCATGCCCTGAGTGTTCTCGAAAGTACTCCTTCTGATGGGTATAAAGTCTTGCCGGATTCTACAACAGATACATGTCGACTGTCGCCTATAGCTCGTTCAGAGGACGGTGATGCCAGCGCAAGCACCGTTGAAGTGGACGACATGTTGACGTGCAGTACGATTCAGCTCAAACTGAACAACTTCAACTACTTAGAGGTGGATGTGGGCAGTGAACTGTTAGTACATGTATGTAATGTTACTGACCCCAGTAACTTTGGCATGCAACCCCTGGCCTCCAGTACGGAGCTTGAGAAGCTAATGGCTGATATAGCCGAGTATATGGGGACAGCTGAGGGGGACGCCTCACCTGTAGACGAGCTCCGGGAAGGATCTCCGTGCCTGGTACAATTCTCTGAGGATGACCAGTGGTACAGAGCTCACATAGACTCCATTGATAATGGAGAATATAAGGTATTCATAGGTTTGTTAATTCTTCACCTGAAGGTCATTTTTTCGAAATATAACATCAAGACTTGACACAGAAATGGTCATATTTGAAAGGGTGGGCGGGGGGGGGGGGGAATGATAATGGACAGAAGTCTTTTCCACAGAAAGTGTAACGTACATAACAATAGCATTCAGCTCTGATGAACTAAACATCAATCCTTGCCATTCTTCTCAAAGATTCATTTTACTTCAAATCTTTTGTTCAGTTGTGGAATGGGCCAAAGGATTAATTATGCATACATGCTATCACTGTTAACTTGATAATCTGATGAAATAACTTTATAAATTTGCTCTTTAGATGAGGAGTTTCTCATGGGTTAGGGAAAGTATAATTCCGTTAGGCCTCTATGCCCAAGTAAATCCGATATTATACATTCATGACATTGCACAACATTCTGCAGAGTTTTCAATATGACTGTTTTGTCTCTCAGGTCACCTTTGTAGACTATGGCAACAGTGAACTAAGGGCAGTAATCCACATCCGAAACTTGCCGTCATCTATGCTGGAGCTACCAGCCCAGTACATCAGGTGTTGTCTGGCCGACATTTGGTCAGATGGTGACACCTGGCGACCAGACACCATCACCACCTTTAAAGGTAACACATTAACTTGATCATATTTTGTAGACAATAGATTGGAAGAACATTGCTTAATTTTTCTGGTTTCATTCCACTGCTGTCAGTTGTTCCCGGTGAATACTCTAGCATCTTTAGGGAACACACTAGGTCTTGAAGGAACACACTAGGACTTGAGGGAACACACTAGGACTTGAGGGAACACACTTGGACTTGAGGGAACACACTAGGACTTGAGGGAACACACTAGGACTTGAAGGAACACACTAGGACTTGAGGGAACACACTAGAACTTGAGGGAACACACTTGGACTTGAGGGAACACACTAGGACTTGAGGGAACACACTAGGACTTGAGGGAACACACTAGGACTTGAGGGAACACACTAGGACTTGAGGGAACACACTAGAACTTGAGGGAACACACTAGGACTTGAGGGAACACACTAGAACTTGAGGGAACACACTAGGACTTGAGGGAACACACTAGGACTTGAGGGAACACACTAGGACTTGAGGGAACACACTAGGACTTGAGGGAACACACTAGGACTTGAGGGAACACACTAGGACTTGAGGGAACACACTAGGACTTGAGGGAACACACTAGGACTTGAGGGAACACACTTGGACTTGAGAGAACACACTAGAACTTGAGAGAACACATTTGGATTTAGGGAACACTAGGAATTGAAGAAACACACTAGGAATTGAGGGAACACACTAGGACTTCAGATTGAACGCATTAGGACTTGAGGGAACCCACTAAGACTGGAGTGAACTCAATAGAATATGAGGGAACAAAATAGGACTTGAGGAGCCCACTAAGCCTGGAGTGAACACAATAGAATATGAGGGAACACACTAGGACTTGCGAGTGAGCACAATGGGACTTGAGAGTGAATTCTAGGACTTGAAGGAACACACTAGGACTTGAAGGAACACACTAGTACTTGGGAGTGAATACATTAGGACTTGAGGGAACCCACCAAGACGAGTGAACACAATAGGACTTGAGAGTGAACACACTAGGACTTGAAGGAACACACTAGGACTTGGGAGTGAATACATTAGGACTTGAGGGAACCCACCAAGACGAGTGAACACAATAGGACTTGAGGAAACCCACTAAGCCAAGAGTGAATACACTAGGACTTGAGGGAACACACTAGGATTTGAGAGAACACACTAGGACTTGAGGGAATACACTAGGACTTAGGGGAACACATTAGGACTTTGAGAACACACTGGGACTTGAGGGAACACACTAGGACTTGAGAATGAACACATTAGGACTCAAGGGAACCCACTAAGTCTGGAGTGAACACAATAGGAATTGAGGGAACACACTGGGACTTGGCTTTTTCATGGGATTATCTGAATCCGATTCCCAGCAGCATTCCAACAAAACAAATCCTGAAAATCCATCAATCGTGGAATTGGAAGAATCTGGAATCCTGTGTTGATCAGGATATAAAAACTACATGCACATTGTCTTGTATAGCTTGACCCAAATATATATATATAATTGAAAGTCTCAACCCTCTACCCAAAGGGGTAACAACAATAAATAGGAGGGCGGTGGACAGAAATGCAACCCGCCCTTGCCCAGGCAGCAGGCCTGGTGGGGTTAAACTGATCTACCTTGATTGTGAATGGAGTTTTGTGTTTACAGACATGTCCGAGGACAAATTGTTGAATGCCCGGGTGACAGAGAAGGAAGAAGATGGTCTCTACCATATCTATCTGTATGACAATGAAGATCACACAGGCTGGTCATTCAATAGGTACCTCCTCTCTAAGGGGGCAGAACTCATACCTGGCTCTGATATGGAGATTGAACTGGAAATGGAGGAGACTATGAACCAGGAGCTAGGTAAACTTTTGTAAAATATAAATGTTTAGTCTGTTAAATTGTTCCCTCACAATATCTGACCTGGGATGAATATAGTTCTTAAGATAATGTTTTGGCGATTGATCAATTACTTGTGACTCCCTGAACTTCCTCTTTTTGAATATCTGGTCTGTCATAAGTATTGATTACTTCTGAGAAAGACGCTTATAATGATTTCAGTTATGATCAGAGCTGATATGTCACAGTCTCAGACTTGGCATCAGTCAACATGGAAAAGGAAAGCCTACTTATAAACTGATACAGTCCATTTCGGCTATACTGCATTTCAACTTGTTAGACGCCTGTTTGGGCCAAAACAAAAAAATGTTTCCGGAAATAAATAAATCGTGCCAGTCTAGAAAACTTTTCAGCAAATTCCAACGAAAATCATGCACAAGACAGGGTTTTACGACAACAACAACCGTAAAGCGGTGCGCATGCTCTGTCAGCATATCGTAAAATGTGTCTGTACTTGCAGCATGGCGACAGCTTGACAATCTTTTCAGGAAGTAATGCACTCGCTTCCAGATCAGAAATCAGAAATTTGATTACACTTTATTCAACCTGATCATATTTACCTGGACAATATCATACATATTCTACATCAACTTCCGAAAAAATCTACTGATCTTATGGCTTGAAATGGTGTTTGTTGAAGCAGTGTTTTGCGGACATAGCAAGTGCTGTTTGTTTTCAACGAATCGGCAGCGACAGTCAAGTTGCCATCAAGGTCTATGGCCGACTGGTACCATTTCTCCACTAGAAACCCAAAATTTCCCGATTTGTTTTATTGTGAATGCATTGCCATATACCCCGGGATTCAAGCAAGTAATAATTCTTCATTTTTCGACAAATTGCATGTTCAAATCGTTGTACACTCTCATTCCATTTCTTATCTCAAATTGTTTGAATCAGAGAGCCTAGACTCTGGTACAAATCTCCATGATGCTCAAATTAATTTTCCATTTCATTTTATGTTGTATATGACTGTGAATGTGAATTTTTTCTTCATATTGTTTTGTGTGTCAAGTTACCCAAATTAAAATATGCATTTTGGTTGTAAAAGAAACCAGCTGCAGGGCTCTCGAGGAGCAAAATGAAGGCGAGTGATTCGTCACTCGCCTGAATTTAAGCTCGGGCGAGTGAGGCGAGTGCTTTTATCACTCGCCTGAGAAATTCCTGAGGCGAGTGAAATGCTGAAATTACTTCTACAAGTACATCACAGAATATGTGGGTCACATATGCGCGGTTCAGAACGGTGTTGTAGTCTTCTTTAATTCGGAACACTGGTGTAAGTTCCTCTCCCCATTTTAGGTACGTCGATAGTTCTATCGGCTTTCCTTTCGGATTCGACATCGTGCAATTTTCCGATAACAGCTTGCTAACAGTGACAAAATTGTCACGAACGAAAACGCACGCGTGCTTGGCACCGGAATTGCGTGAGAGCAATGAAAAGCATGGACTTGATCGTGGGACGAAAGTCAAGTCCGCGTAACAGCGAGAGTAAATCAATATCGAAAACTAATGTTTAAAACGGAGTGATGTAATGTAAAACAAAACCGGAAACTAATGTTTAAAACGGCGTGATGCCATGGTGGTTTGAGCCGTGGTGTTTGACGGATTTTATATTTGTGGAAATCATAATCCACGGCTCAAAACGTGTCTGTATGGAAATACAAGGGAGGCAACCAGTCTACCCGTAACGGATCTGTAATTTCGTTCCGATACAGGGTTTTACTTTTTGCACAAACACATGAAGCGGAAATGGCGGGAAGCCTTCCGAAATTGCTGAACAACAAGATCTTTACGAAACCAAGAATTTTACGACAGCTGAAGATGTCATTAAATTTTATTCTGACCTATGAAACGTGCCAATGATGAACAACAAGATATTTTGGAGCCAAGAACTTGACAGCAACAGCTGAAGATGTCATTAAATTTTATTCTGACCGACGAAAACAGGCGAGTGGTGAACCACTCGCCATTTTTTGATTTCAGGCGAGCAGGAGGCGCGCACGAGTGATCGCTCGCCTCTCCTTGAGAGCCCTGAGCTGTCAAACATATTATTGGCAATTCTTATTTCCATAATATTAGTACAATGAGTAAATATAACTGGTTTAAGCATAATTCATTGAAATACCAAGATTTGCTCGATTCAATAAAGATAAAAATACTTTAATACTCACCCCCACCCTCCTAGCTTTTTGGGGAAAACATCTTTTGAATATCGAAAAATATGGGGGAATATTTGAGAGCGGGTGGGCAGGGGAATGTTCTACAGTCAAGAGTATATTTACGCAGCATTGTACGTGGGGCAGGAGTACTGGATATAAGAATAAAATATATTTCCAAAATAAAATTTTTCTTGGCCTTACCTTCTCTTCATGTTTTTTCTAGCCTATAAACAGAAACAGGTTTTTTTTTTGCCTAGGCTATTATTATTTAATAAGTTAACAAAGCTAACAAATACTTGAATTCAAATATTTATTGATCATAATCATTTTATTCTTGCAGAGGCTTCCTTTCAAAACATGTCAATGAATATAGAGAATTCAATTGAAGACTCGGAAGATTCATCAGGTAATGAATTGTCGTGTCGTGTAAATTTTAATATTTCTTCAAAACTTGAATATTCACATAGATGGCAGATGCTGAAGCCAAAGGAGACCTACAAAACAGGAGCTATTTAATGTTTGGATTCGTTTCCATGGTAACAAAGTGTAAATAGTTCAGTGGAAGATACTTTATTATGATATTGTAACAGGCTTTCTTCATTGTTCATTGTTGATGTTGAGTAAACAGCTAGTGATCACACAAGTATCAATATGCAAAAAAATAAAGATATGTGCTTTATACTTTTCCTGGAGTTTAAAGGAACATCTCTGACAAATGGATCTTCCTTACTGCGGATATATATACTTGAATACCCCATTAATATCCTTAAATCTTTTTCATTATTCACTGACAGATTGTGAACATATATGCTCCATTAATATTCTTGAATCTTCCTTTCTCATTATTTACCGATAGATTGTGGACATATATTCTTGAATACGCCCTATTCTTGAACCTTCCTTTATTTATTCACTGACAGATTGTGTATATATATACTTGAATACCCCATTAATATTCTTGAATCTTCCTTTCTCATTATTTACCGACAGATTTTGAACATATATTATACTTGAATACCCCCATATTCTTGAATCTTCCTTTCTCATTCTTCACTGACAGATGCAGAGGACACAAAGGAGAAGACAGCTTTAACACCTCTGAATGAGCGAGACATTGGTCAGTATATTCACAGTTGTCTTTCCCCATCTATGGAAGAATGTTGTTGCTAAGATTTCAAATGACAGCCTTTCTCATATTGGTTAGGTTATTATTGTGTAGAATGGATGTAATTATTGTAAAATTTATCCTGACCCCCACACGTTCAACAAACTCAACTGATTTAGTGAGACTGGTTGATACTTTCTGCTGCACAATGATTTTCGATTGTCCTTGTTTTGTGGGATGCATTCACCTAAAGCCAGACTTAAAAGTCCTGTAATACTATGTATTGTGATGTAAATCCTCTGTATAATAGTATCAGCTCATTTTCACAGTCTATTCCTTTGATAATAAAATCAATTCTGTGACCGTTTGACTAAAATTATTCTCGTAGTACTGAGACAAATGAACAAACAACCCATTACCAGTATGTTTTACCTTTTGTCCAGGCGAGAATGAGCAGGCAGAGGAGGATCAGTTAGTAGAAGTGTCAGCTACAGAGGTGGAACAGACTGGGGAACAGATGATCAACATACATGACCTAGTGAATACTAAACCAGGTAGGTCAACACTTATGAAAGTCTGAATGTGATATCAGTTAGAATCCTCCATAACTTCATATCAGCCAGTGTGGGGGCTTGGGCAAGGTGCATTCATTCTCACAGCTGAGTGGGGTGAGCCCCGGGTGAATTTCAATAAACACATCTGGCCCTTCTTCTCCTGTGTGAGTAGTCACCCTCACAGGCGAAACCATTATAGTTAAAATGCTATTTTTGATTTGAACAATGCGTCACATGCACATATGTTGCTATTGTAAATGTTAATGTGGTTGTCATATTTTTTGTTATAGTAAACCTTGTGTAGCTATATATTCATCTATCGCAGGTCTGAATTTTATATCCACAGATGAGAGTCTGATCAGTTTTGACACCACAGGTCAATCAACTGTGGAGAACAGTTGGGCCGTCTCTGATGAGAGCAGTCTGCCACCAGGTAGGAAAGTACTCTGGCAGTATTAATCAGACCTTGACACGACCACACTCCTTCCACCGCTGATAAAAAAGTAAGCAGTCGATTGCTTCAAAGTAAGGGGGAGACTATTCAAACCACCGTCTCCATTCTACCGCCATGGAAAAAGAGGCTATCAAACCGCTGTTTCAATCTGCCGCTAAATAACAATACTATCCAAAGTGCCGTATCTACCGTTGAGCAAAAGTATAATATTCAAACTACCGACTTCATTCCACCACTGAGAAAAAAGTGCTTCAAAGAAAGGGAGACGATTCAAACCACCGTCTCCATTCCACCGCTGAGTAAAATGAGAATGCTATGAAACCGCAGTCTCGATTTGCCGCTAAATAATAATACTATCCAAAGTGCCGTATCTACCACTGAGCAAAAGTATAATATTCAATCTACCGTCTTCATTCCACCGCTGATGAAAAAGTGCTTCAAAGCAAGGGAGACTATTCAAACCACCGTCTTCATTCCAATGCTGATGAAAAAGTAAGCAGTCGATTGCTTCAAAGCAAGGGAGGAAGATTATTCAAACTACCGTCTCCATTCCACCGCTGATGAAAAGGAGAAGGCTATCAAACCGCCGTCTCAATCTGCCGCTAAATAATAATACAATCCAAAGTTTCGTATCTACCGCTGAGCAAAAGTATAATATTCAAACTACCGTCTTCACTCCACCATTGATGAGAAAATGCTTCTAAGCAAGGGAGACTATCCAAACCACCGTCTCCATTCCACCGCTGAGGAAAAGGAGAAGGCTATCAAACCGCCATCTCAATCTGCCGCTAAATCATAATACAATCCAAAGTGCCGTATCTACCGCTGAGCAAAAGTATAACATTCAAACTACCGTCTTCATTCCACCACTGATGAGAAAGTGCTTCTAAGCAAGGGAGACTATTCAAACCACCGTCTCCATTCCACCGCCGAGGAAAAGGAGAAAAACCATCAAACCGCCAAAAGTATAATATTCAAACTACCGTCTTCACTCCACCATTGATGAGAAATTAGAAGTATACCGGCAAGAAACCACACAACCCTGTTCCTACGAAGTAGGCTACAGATCGCAAATTGTCCGGTAATGAGTGAGTCCATCCGAATCCTTTCGTCGGCAAAATAAGGAGAACCGTTGACATTAGAACCTTGATTTTTGGCATGAACATGCATTAGGGCATTGTTACCAGCAAGTTCTGATCTGAAATAATTCTGATTTAAATTAGATTGATAATTAACACTTCAGTATATTGTTATAGATATCTGTGAACTGTAGCCTTTAACGTGTATCCTATTTCACATTGGCCACATCAGCTTCAAATTCAGGTCAAATTACCCACAGCTAAAAATACCCTGCCCCACTGTATGTCTTTGTACCGGTTATGCTCAGGAGAATGACATAGAATCATTATTATCTTGTGCAGAGAAGGTGTTGGTCTTGAGTTGAATTACCATAAACTACATAAATGCTACCTTTCTACTATAGTACTATATATAAAAATTTGTTGTATTGTTGGGAAAATAATGTGATTCAAAAAGTTGTTTTGATCCTGGACAAGGGCACTGAAAACCATTAAAGATATGTAAATGTATTTTCACACGTAAAGCTTGAAATCTACTGAACCTATATTATTCAATCTGTTTCCTTTAATTAAAAAATTGTAAAATTAAATCGATCGTTATTTATTTTGGAATGAAGGCGCATTAGGAGACTGTTACCAACAAGTTCTGAGCTAACCTACTTTTGATGAAAATTTCTGGTGATTTTTGATGAAAATCACTGGCGATTCTGACTTGGGCGGTGCCCATCTTAATATAGGCAGGATTTCAACTGGGGGTTGGGATTTCCAAGAGTTCAGTTCGCGTTCGAGTCCTAATGCCTACTGTACTTCGTAGGTCCTGTGACGTTAGTCACACTGCTCATGTATATTAATCCACAAACAATTTATTAAGATCCATAAAATTTGTATGTATAAAAATGCTACGCATAGACAATGTGAAATATGCAGTATAACATGGTGGAATTTGGGGTAAAATGGGAGGCCAGGTCAGCACCACCGCTACATGCGTCTGAGTAGAAAAGTCCAAATCTTTAAATTTAGTACATGTAACGAAAATGAAAAACACTGAAACATACAGGTCAGAACGCATGAGCAATAGCGGTGACCTGGCCACCAATTTAAACCCGCCCTAACACAACTACTAATGACTTATTATGGGGCGGGCGGGTGGGAAACTTTAAAAATTTCTACGTGTACTAAAACATCTCTGGCTGGTCGGTGCAAACTGGACAGCGAAGTCAAATACAGCACGCGTTAAATAGCCTGGCCAAACCATGCACCATGGGAAAAACACGTGGGATAGGAACACCCCGGTGTCTGTGATTTAAATGTGAACAGGGATATAAACACTCCAGAGCCTGTGATTTAAATATGAACTGGAATAGTGATCAGAAAGTTGACTACATGCTAGAAGTCCAAAGACAACGACCAGCGAGGCAATTCAGGCTGAAAGGACACATTCGTGTACATGTAAGCTAAATATAGAACATCACCAGTACTTTGAGCTAAGGTTACATGTGGTTCTTGCCTTGTTCCAATTACCCATTTTGACAAGCCAAAATGTCATAAGTGCTTCTAAGCAAGGGAGACTATCCAAACCACCGTCTCCATTCCACCGCTGAGGAAAAGGAGAAGGCTATCAAACCGCCGTCTCAATCTGCCGCTAAATAATAATACAATCCAAAGTGCCGTATCTACCGCTGAGGGCTATTCCAGTAAAAAGTGTGTGGGGGGGGGGGTTTGAAGGCACTTCCAAAAAACACCCACCACCTACTGACATGATTTTATTTATACCCCCAGAACCTACCGGAAGCCTTTATGAAATTTACCAACAACCCCCCAACAATGATTAATTTTCTAAAAAACGCCACAAAAATGTTCACCAAGCACCCACCGTATATATTCACTGACATTCCAAACCACCCACCCACCAACAATTATTTAATTTCATATTAATTTGATACTTTTAATACATGTTTCTTTCTCTTTTTCAGGATCACAAGTGTGCTTTTCCACCAGGCATGATTTCCTCATGAAATAAAGAATATTATTATTATATGTATACTTTGCAGTGGATGGCGTTTTCCTTCAGCAGACATGCTTTAAGAATACTTCTGTATCCGTGTTACAGACTTAATGATAAGAACCACACTAAAGGACTAAGAAGAAATGTTTTAGGAACATAATTTGTCTAGTTTCTTCACAGATATGCTGTGCACATAATTTTTACATTTCAATAATTCAACCACAAGAACTATTGCAGGTGACATCTGCAGGACAAAAGGCATATATTTAGGGACAGCTGCCCAGAATTAACTGATTAAGCATCAGGGGGCGATTGGACTAGTTTTGGGGGGGCTTCACACTTCGCCCTAGATCCTCTCTCCCCCCCCCCCCCCTCTGCTGCTGATTACAATGAAAGAAAGAATTGAAAAAGAGTTAAATCATAATACAATCCAAAGTGCCGTATCTACCGCTGAGCAAAAGTATAACATTCAAACTACCGTCTTCATTCCACCACTGATGAGAAAGTGCTTCTAAGCAAGGGAGACTATTCAAACCACCGTCTCCATTCCACCGCCGAGGAAAAGGAGAAAACCATCAAACCGCCAAAAGTATAATATTCAAACTACCGTCTTCACTCCACCATTGATGAGAAAGTGCTTCTAAGCAAGGGAGACTATCCAAACCACCGTCTCCATTCCACCGCTGAGGAAAAGGAGAAGGCTATCAAACCGCCGTCTCAATCTGCCGCTAAATAATAATACAATCCAAAGTGCCGTATCTACCGCTGAGGGCTATTCCAGTAAAAAGTGTGTGTGGGGGTTTGAAGGCACTTTCAAAAAACACCCACCACCTACTGACATGATTTTATTTATACCCCCAGAACCTACCGGAAGCCTTTATGAAATTTACCAACAACCCCCCAACAATGATTAATTTTCTAAAAAACGCCACAAAAATGTTCACCAAGCACCCACCGTATATATTCACTGACATTCCAAACCACCCACCCACCAACAATTATTTAATTTCATATTTTTAATACATGTTTCTTTCTCTTTTTCAGGATCACAAGTGTGCTTTTCTACCAGGCATGATTTCCTCATGAAATAAAGAATATTATTATTATATGTATACTTTGCAGTGGATGGCGTTTTCCTTCAGCAGACATGCTTTAAGAATACTTCTGTATCCGTGTTACAGACTTAATGATAAGAACCACACTAAAGGACTAAGAAGAAATGTTTTAGGAACATAATTTGTCTAGTTTCTTCACAGATATGCTGTGCACATAATTTTTACATTTCAATAATTCAACCACAAGAACTATTGCAGGTGACATCTGCAGGACAAAAGGCATATATTTAGGGACAGCTGCCCAGAATTAACATTAAGCATCAGGGGGCGATTGGACTAGTTTCGGGGGGGCTTCACACTTCGCCCTAGATCCCCTTACCAAAAAATCTTGTAAGATCTTGTAGGATTTGAAATTTTCTTACAAGATCTTGTAAGATCTTACAAGACAGTTTTTTTGTCCTACACGATCTTACAAGATCCTGAAGGACAAAGCTGGCTGTCCTACAAGATCTTGTAAGATCCTGCAGGACAGCTGTCCTACATGATCTTGTAAGAATAAGTTTGCCTGTAGGACAAAAAATCAGTTTGCTTTTGGAAAGTATTTTTACAAGACAGTTTTACAAAATATCCACAACATTGGATCAACAGTTGAAGATATGGTTAGCCCTTTCTCTTTTAAAAATGGCAGGCGTATTATCATGATATTTTCCAAAATTGTACTTCTCTCTACTGAATCAATCATATGGACAACCTCATCTGTTTCACTCAAGTAAGAAAATTATTCTTGAAAATTTAAAAAAAACTATCTGATAATAGTTTACCTTCAAACCTGATTGGGAAATTCTGTCAAAGTACTACATTTGTTTTTCAATATGTTATCTAAACGATGATACGAGTTATCAATATAACTATTTTGGTGTTTGGATACAGCGACAAAATGTGACGAATTCTTCAATCAACAACAACAACAGCTTGAATTGAAAAATACACAAACTTTACATAAGACTTCAGAGATCATATTAGTGACATATGGGTTTTCATTCGAATAAAATAAAGATATCAATCTCTACATAGTGTTATCAAAATAGTATCATATTTGTGTAAGAAAATCTTGTTGAATTTAGATTTTATAATAAAATTAATAAGTTTAATAAATAATTAATTAATAATCAGTCCAATCCAAAGATTTTATAATAAAATTGGACATAATGAAGAAAATAATTTTAGAAGAATACATCAGTTCTAACATGATTTTCAAGAAAAAAATGTCCATTAATGAATACTCTACCCTCTTCATTATCCCCAATTATATACAGATAATATTTATTCTATTTTCCTGGTAGTCTATTACATTAGCAATTGACTTGATGGCATTAATTTCACAATTTGAGGAGAGTTATCTCCCCTGTACCGGTATATTTTAATTGGCCACTGGTGGCGCCACCACACTGTCATATGAGAACAACAACATAGAGGATAGAGTGCAAAAAGAAAGTTGATTTGTTCATTTTAAGCTGGAACTATTGAGGTTTAAAGAACTGTATTGCAGATGGTGATGAGTGAAGCTACATGTAGTGATGGTAAGTAAGTTATAAATACAATTATGTTATCATTTTATTAGCAAAACAATTCTAATTTCTAGTTACACTCAGAATGTTGTAATGTGGACCCTCTATGAGCTTTAACTATCAACATGTTTCTCTTCATATACTTGCCATATTAAACAATTGATACTCTTCTCAGTAACTACTGCAGCACTTCACCTTATATTTGCAGTCAAAATTAATGACTCATTTAGCCTGGAATTCACAAAGAAATATCCATAACTTTATCTGTCTTAAAATTCCTTTCAGATCTACCCAGGTTCATCAAGGCAGTGTATTGTTGCATTGTCAGCTGGAAAAGCCCAGGCTTGGGGACCTCATGTGAAGATTGGCCATGCACCCCTAGCTGGAGGAAATCTCCCGGAGGGTGAGATATATAGGTTATATCACACCACTGCTTGTGTATTTCCTGTCAAACAGTAGGATTTAACTTGCTATGAAGTTTGTTGTTTTGAAATGTTTATCATTTCCTGCTTATATTTCCAGAAGATTTGAGAATATTTCCATACCAAAGTTCTGATGAAATCGCAAAGGAATATTTTTTAAAATAAATTGATAACAAATACACTGTTGGCATAACCGATATTTGCTATGATAAAAATGTGACCAGGAAAAGCAGGATAAATTATGATTAGATTTCCTATCACCATAACCATGATAACAGGCTATATTTTAAATGTCTATTTATTGCACTATTCTTGACCAAGGCTAAGGATTGCTGCATAATTCAATTGTACATCTGTACCCACATCTTGAAAAATGAGAACATTTCATTCATTCATTTCATTTAAAACGTTTGAAACAATTTTTTTCTCCTCAGATGCAACCAATCGGACATGTTCGAGGCGCACATTTCATCGATTCGGAGCAGACATCTGATCATGGAAATCATGCAGCGTATTGTTGAATTACTTCTTCGCCAAAGAGGAAATAGCATCAGGCAATATTACATGACCAATACAACTGGATGACAAACATTGTTAAAATCATATTAGTGTACATTCTCAATATTTTTTCCAGTTGTGCTTGCGTTTTCATTTAGTGTTGATCCATAATTCTGGATTCCACTTCAAAATTGCTTTATAATACTCATAACATGCATTCAAGAATGTGTATTTTACATTAATAACAAATGACTTGAATGACTTTGGTGCTACTGGACCCAAATAATCTTTATTCAGTGAGCGGCACATGTTTGGTTTTTGCAGAGGGCACACCAATAACAATAACATCACATTTCTATGATATTTCAATGCAAATCATCCTGGTTATCGTCACATTCACTAATATCAGCAATACGCCAGTTGAATGTAGTGTAATATTTTTAAGATTTCTCTAATCAAACTTTTTCGCTAATGTCACAACAATTTTATACCATTCTACCCATTTAAATTATGAGGATAACCTCTGAATAGTGTCAGGATAACTTGATAACAATTTCTTTGCTAATCTGATGACTTTTCATTTTTTATAGATTACTGCAAGAAGAAGTTTCCCTGTACCAGCAAGGTGATTTTGGACGCGATGAAATCAAAATTGAAGGGGGAGCTAGAAAGTTATAAAAGACACTTGATCTGCTGAGAAAAACATGGATGCCTTGGACTTTGGATGCTACGTGCATGTGCTGGTTGCTATTCCCTATAAATGTTTCTATTTTATACAATGAAATGTATGACATGACAACATAATAATCCCTTGTGTGTATACATGTAGCTGTATATACGTTTCTGTGTTGTGTGTATAGCTGTCTATACGTTTCTGTTTTATACAATAAAATGTATGAAATGAACGCATATAATTTGTTATGTTGACTCTCTCATTCGACACGAAAAGTTTCATTGTAAACCTGCAGTATATTGGACAACCCTGCACAACCATCCAGCATTATTCTATCTGTGTTAATTGACAGCCCTGTAGGACAACCCTGTAGGATCCTGAAGGACGGTCTTGTAAGATCGTGTAGGACAGTCTTGTAGGATCTTGTAAGATCCTACAGGACAGTCTTGTAAGATCCTGTATGACAGTCTTGTAAGATCTTGTAGGATCCTGAAGGACGATCTTGTAAGATCCTGTAGGACAGTCTTTTGGATCTTGTAAGATCCTGAAGGACGATCCTGTAAGATCCTGTAGGACAGTCTTGTAGGATCTTGTAAGATCCTGTAGGACAGTCTTGTAGGATCTTGTAAGATCCTGAAGGACAGTCTTACAAGAAAAGTGCCAAAATCTTACAAGACTGTCCTACAAGATCTTACAGGACACTTTCTTGTAAGATCTTACAAGAATTTTTGGTAGGTCCTCTCTTCCCCCCCTC
This sequence comes from Hanleya hanleyi, assembly GCA_036873755.1. NCBI lineage: Eukaryota > Metazoa > Mollusca > Polyplacophora > Lepidopleurida > Hanleyidae > Hanleya > Hanleya hanleyi. Next base: position 45,231 of record JAVTVY010017666.1, read on the forward strand.
TGCTGCTGATTACAATGAAAGAAAGAATTGAAAAAAGAGTTAATACTTAAAGAGAATTGTTGCAGTTTAGAAGAGTACCTGTGGTTAAATTAAGCAAACACCACAGGGTTCAAATTCAAGTTTCTTTAATATCACGTATATGAACAATTATCAACATCTGACTAGACATTCACTATTAATGAAAGTTAAACACTAACACCTATATAATTTACATACTGCTATTGTGAAGTTTGATATTCCGACTAGAGTTACTCATTAGTAGCAAAATAAAATCCAAAGCTCTGCTATTAATACTTAGGTATGGTACAGTAATAGTAATAGTAGCCTATATGAGCTATTAAACCCAACCTGTTATATTGTTTGGATTTCACATTTGTTTCTTTCTGCAATATACAGGAATACCGATATCCTAACGATTGCCTTTGTTTTGCCTGACGAAACCTGCCTGCCAGTGGTTGGCCTAATATTATCTTGAGGACTTTTCCCCGGAGTTGTAACCTGCAGTTGTTGTTGTTACGTTCGGCTGTCAGAAAAACAACAAAATCTCCACTCAACGTCGTTCATACTCTCATACAAGAAGTAGTAGGTCTACAATACAATTTGCACATATTCGTCGCGGTCGTCTCTGCATTCTGTCTGTCACACGACGGCCCGACAAGTGTGTTTACTTCCGATACCACGTGTTTTCAGAGTTCGACAAATGTGGTACCAGTCATGTCAACCTGACCTCGTTCACGGAAAAAGCCGAATGCTACCCGATTTATCTCCCTTGTTAGTTCGTCAAAGCTCGTACACCGCATTCCCAAAGCCCGCCTTCGCCATGTCCATGGTCATGTTATGAACTCCGAAATGTAAGCGGATCTGCAGAGTACGGCAATGGGAACAAGGTTTATAGATTTCCGAACTTCACGTGCGATAAAATGACCGTCTTTTGCAGTTCCAAACGGCACAATTGCCTTGTCAAACTCGCAAAATTCCTCGATATATTTTCACCACACGGCGAGCCAACCGACATTATTTTTTTATTCCACAAGCATGCACAACCGACACAAATTAATGAACATCTAAAAACACCAAGGACCTATCGGAAGGAGTCCAGTGAGACAACAAATACCTACAGGGAGCATTTTATTTTTTGTACAACCACCTACCGACACGTTTTTAAAGTGCCGTCAAAGGCCCCCACACACTTTTTGCTGGAATAGCCCTGAGCAAAAGTATAACATTCAAACTACCGTCTTCATTTCACCACTGATGAGAAAGTGCTTCTAAGCAAGGGAGACTATTCAAACCACCGTCTCCATTCTACCGCCGAGAAAAAGGAGAAAACCATCAAACCGCCGTCTCAATCTGCCGTTAAATAAAATAATAATACTATCCAAAGTGCCGTATCTACGGCTAGATGGACAATGAAATGTTAAATGCCGCAACGCCGTTTCTCTGAAAAGATACAGCATACAGACAGCTAGGATTATTACAACTCTCAGCCCCGACCACCCACCCCTTATGAAAATGTTTCAAACGCCGCTACGCAGCCTCTAAAACAGAAGGCATGCCTTAATAGTGGGAAGTCTATCTCTCTCGTGCTCCCTTACATGAAGTATGGACCCACTCTTGGGGGGTTGATTGCAAAACTGATTAATTTTTATCTTTCATTAAAATTAAAATGTTGGAGAAAATAAAGACCTGTAAATGTTCAGTTGAGAGAATTTCTGCGATTTAGTTCATGTAAGAGGAGATACCGCTTTTCAATGTGACTTAACAAATGGAAAAATATAAATGCACGTCGCTTCGTCTTACATGACCGATATGCTGAATTTCCAGTGGGGAAATGTCCATGGAATATTCAGTAGGCAACTATTATCCACAAAGAATTTCAACATGCCTATACTTGGCACAGCTAGAGAGATAACCCAAAACACATGACATGGAATTTCCTCAGTCTAGTCATGGAAAAGTGTTGGAGTTTCGAACCTCTGATCATGTACGAACCCTGCATTCAGCTGTTTGTTCATCTGGGCAGTTGACTGGTGTAGCATAGCTCAATATAGTCTTGTTTATAAGAGTACTCCATTACCTCTTTGTCCAATCTCATAAACACTGTCTAAGTTGTTATACACTCTATGATGACAGCCGACCATGCTAACCTTCGGTTACAGAGACACATTTATCAATAGCTGTTTTATTACCCCTCAGCCCGATCGGGCTAAGGGTATTGTTGTCATCCCGTCTGTTCATCTGTCCGCTCTCTTTTTCTCAGGCTCCCATATCTTGAGAACTACTTAAGGCAGGTCGATGAAACTTCTGTCCAATATAGAATGAAGTCTGTAGATGTGCCTTTTGTATGTTTCGTTGGCCAGGACCTCGTCTGTCTGTCTGTCCGTCCGTCCACTTTTCTGTCCATCTGTATCATGTCCGAATTCCAATTGTTCCTGCTTGTCAATTACCATTTACCAATTACTCAGTTGGCTTTAATTTTGCTTCAGTTGTAATTTGTGATATTTCCACATCTTGGGAACACTTATAAATAGTTGTTTAGTATCCATTTGGGCCACTATCAGCAGTGAATCTTATAGATCTACTTTTGAATGATACACTGAATTTATCCAATGTTTACTTGCTATATCTTCTGAATAAATGTATGAAACTTCAATGATAGCTATCCTATGAAAATGATGAACATTATGAAAACAATACAGCATTCTCTTTAGGATTTGTACAAAAACTATGGATAAAAGCACTCAGGCCAGGACAATAAGATCACAACTTTACCATTTACCAATGTATACTCCTGTGCATAGTAGAGGGGTATACTCGATTCCGATTGTCCATCTGCCCGTCCATGCATCCATCTGTTCGCTCGTCTGACATTCGTTTCTGGGCAATAACTTGTACACCGTTCAGCGGATTCTTCTCAAATTTGGTATGTATATATACCATGCCAGGAGATGTTGCTTGGGCTGGACTGTTCAGGGGCTAAGGGGTTGTAGCACCTCTGTTGCCTCATGTAATTACAGTTACCTTCATGAAGGCACTTGTTTGACCTTGAAGTATCAGTGACTGGCTTGTGTTTGACAGTAAGGGCTTGCAGGCATGCTTCGTTTGGGCTTATCCTGCCTATGGCGCTAATAGTGGGTGCTTGTACTGACAGAATTTGCTCTAGGTTCCCAGGTATGAAAAGGAATAGGACCCCACCCATGGGATTCCCGGATGTAAAAAGGAATAGGACCCTACATGTGGGGTTCCCAGGTGTGAAGGAATAGGACCCTACATGTGGGGTTCCCAGGTGTGAAGGAATAGGACCCTACATGTGGGGTTCCCAGGTGTGAAGGAATAGGACCCTACATGTGGGGTTCCCAGGTGTGAAGGAATAGGACCCTACATGTGGGGTTCCCAGGTGTGAAGGAATAGACTTCATGTGGGTTCCCAGAAGGAATAGGACCCTACATGTGGGGTTCCCAGGTGTGAAGGAATAGGACCCTACATGTGGGGTTCTAGGTGTGGAATAGGACCCTACATGTGGGGTTCCCAGGTGTGAAGGAATAGGACCCTACATGTGGGGTTCCCAGGTGTGAAGGAATAGGACCCTACATGTGGGGTTCCCAGGTGTGAAGGAATAGGACCCTACATGTGGGGTTCCCAGGTGTGAAGGAATAGGACCCTACATGTGGGGTTCCCAGGTGTGAAGGAATATGACTTCATGTCGTGATATGACTGAAATAGTGTTGAAAGCGACATTAAATCATATTCACTCACACACCCGAGTTTGCTCTGTTACCCGACATGAATGGGTGTCTTTTGGAACACCTTGTAATACTCATAGTGTGTCTTATACCTTTACAGAAGACAGTGTCCAACTAAGTGATGATGATCTATCTGTGACTGGACAGAACATCATCCCAGGTAAGACGGGTCTGAAAACAGGGACACAGAGTTAAATGGAACTTCTCTCACAACTGGAAAAAGGGCAGTCGTCCTGTGTTTTTCTTTTTTTTTGGCATTCTGTTCCAACTTCCATCTTATAATGCATAAAAATCTTCTGCATGTGATACTGATCAAAGTACACAATTATTTGGTTGTCTTGAAGTAAAAAGGATGTCCGGTGGTAGTTAAAAGTGTTGATGTCGAAGGAATTAATTGTTTGTATGTTGTCGTCTTGTCAACATAGAAACACTGATCTGGGATTTTAGTTTGGACACCCTTTTACTGTCATCCAAATGAACTTTTGGAACTAACTTCATAATGGTAATTGATTATAAAATCAGTAAATGTGAACAGATGAAGTAACATTACATTTTCTGGGACAAATCAATCACAGATATTGTTCTCAATTTCCCAGGATATCTATTGCATGTATTCATACCTCAGCTAAAGTCTCGTTTATTTCATTTCAGATCAGTCCGATTGTTAAAGGAGAGGTTATTCTGCTGTGATATATATGTATTTCTGGTCAGGTGGCATACCAGATCTGGGATGTTATCAGGTCGTTTATTAAACGCTACATACTCATGGCGCCTGTCGTATTATAATTCCCCATGTTTAATCATAAAGAGAAAAGTTTGAATCATAAGTTTGTTGTCGTGGTTTTCAATAGAATAACGAGTTTCTAGTTTTTTGTTAAATGTACATATTATGACAAATTTCCCCAAATTTTGTTTCTCCCTTCGGTGTTGCTATCGAATATTTACTTGAGTTTTCCTTGATCATATTGCCTTTGGTTTGAAGCTGTAAATGGCTTGGAAAAGAGAAATTTGCCGAGTACATTGTTATTAAAGCCAAAATCATTCTCATGTAAGATAAAAAGGAAGAAAATGTTAGTAAATAATAGCCCTTTGCTTGTTGACGGCTTGTCAGGAAGAATATGTATTGTATATTTACATATTATTTTGTATACAACAGAACTGTGTGTTAAAGTAATCCATCATCTCATATCACATTATCTCTATTTTTAATATCCATGATTAAGTACTATGAAATTGAGTAGCTGTATGGCTATTTTCTCCAAAGAGTTGATACCATATAGTTACCATGAGAGATACCATATAGTTACCATGAGAGATACCATATAGTTACCATGAGAGAGACCATGTACCATGAGAGCAGGTCAAAAGGTTTGGATGAATGCTTTGATGATCAAACTATTTACTGCAGGTTAAACCTTCTACAGAAATGTTGAAATGTTTTTGAAACCTGTTATACAGACAAGGTCCAGTGTGTAGTTCTCGCCCATAACCTGACCTGGTAGGAGTGAAATATTGTGGAAAACGACATTAAATAATATTGACTCACTCACCCCCGATAACCTGATACTTTTATAATCCAGCCTGTGGCTATTATCACAGTGTTAACGAGCCTTTCAATGAAATCCAAGAACTACAGTTAAAATCCAATGTTGTCCTTGTAATGCTACATGAATCTGAACACTGGAGTAAAAAAAAAAAATAAAAAAATTGATCGTGGCATTTCATGTTTTGGTGTTGTGTGGTAGTCATTGCTTTGGATTTCAGGAGTAAAGATGATGATTTTATTTTATAGTATTTATGGAATATATGTATAAAATTTAATATCACAATAACCTGATTAATTATTTTCCAATTACTAAATGTAGAGCCAGTATTGAGATGAACATGACAATATGAATATTGTCCTTTTCATCTTCAACGATTCATTCACAATAAATATGAAAATAAAAAAGTCTAAAAATGTTCCAAATGCCTAAAACCGGATGTAAATGAACCTGCCTATCTTCAATGTCATTGAAATATCTGGAAAGATGGATATCATTTCAGTGACCTCAATTGGCTGTGTATTAGATAAGCACTAGGTCTTCATCCTCACGCATGAAGATGACCCTGTGATTACAATATTGATAACATTCTGAATACAGAATAACTGGTGATGTCCACATCTAAGTCTGTCACTGGGCAGATAAAGGCTGCTTTTATCAAATCTTGACTTCAATAATATTACAAATATTCATGTTGTGATAATTTGTGGACCACTGATTTGATAAAACCCCATCATATTTCCTCCAAAGCAAAGAAGTAAAATCCTGCAAGCAAATGTATTTACAATCTTCCTGTGATCAGATTTGTGTTGCACTACATAGGTCACTTGGGTTTTCTGGCTACTCAAGAAACACTTATGTAATTCCACTTGAATGAACTAGGTTGTTAGTCTGTAAGGTACATGTATTAAACGTGTCGTGTTTTAGTGACGCATTCCGCTGTGCCATGTTCGATTGTTCTGTGTGCTAATCATCTGTACTGGGTATCCCTGTTTTGTTGCTGCATATAAATCTGCTTCAGTTATATGTTTATAATGTGTTAAAAGTACAACACCTGTATGAAAAAGCAAAGTAATCTAATGTGTGTAGTTCCTCCACTCGAATTGAGTAGGAAATTTGGATAATAACAAAGCTGTTAGCCGTAACTTGATCTCCTATCGACCATTTGTACTGTCTGAATCCAGCCATATCTGGATATCTGAATCCATGCCCAGAACCAGAAACACAGATTAGGTGTTTGCTTTAGTTTTTGACTAATTATCTGGCATACGTCCCCTAGAAGGGATGGATTACAATGTGAATCTAAGAATGGTGTTCTTATCAAGTTGGGAGGGAAATGAGGGCTCTCTGGTATGGAGATGAAAAAAAAGCTTGTTTTTTTTCTCGAATACCTCAAAAAATATTAACACAGTTGCAGTTTGTCAATGGCACATGCATTCCAATATTTTGACACAGGCAACCATTTCTTTAGGCACATGCACATATCTACGACAATAGATAGAAATAATTCTTGTTTTTCTTTTCAATTTGCCCTCTCGGCATGTTCAAACAACCACACTAATAATATGTGTCAAAACTGTGTAACGTATGCAATTATTTATGAATTTATGCCCTATTGACATTTTTCTCCATATTTTAAAAGTTAGTCAAGAAAAAGATTTTTATACCTCCAAAAGTGGAGAACCCTCATTTCCCCGACCAGCTAAATGCACATTGTTTGCTTATACCCATCTTATAGTTGCAAAACTTCCTTTATGGTGTAGAATAGCTAATAATTGAGCTCAATTATATTTTATCTTGTTTTGATTTAATGTACAGTTCTGAAGATTTATTATCACTTGTTTCCATTGTCCTATAATCCATTAATTATTTTAGTAACAAAGTTAACCAAACGAGTTATTAAGCCTTTATGTAAATGTAGACTAGAAGTATTGCAGCTCTAAAATGCAAACTGTTCTTTCTGAGAATCCGGTTCGTGACAATTTTGCATTTGTTTCACTTGGCTATGGTAAAAACCTGTGGTATGGGTGCAGTCTTAAATTCTACTGCCACAAAGATCACTATGCACTGCAGAGCTTATGTCTACTAATAAAGCTGTCATTGGTTATATACCTTAATTGTTCCATTCTTATTTCATTGAAGGAAGAGGGCTCTACGTTGTTTGTCGTGATTGCTCAGTCTGCTCAACAATACTATAAGGCCGGGGTTACTTGACAAGTGAGACCAGATTTATGGATGATTGTAGTGACCATTAGGATAGCAGGATACAGCAAATGGCCACAACAGTCTTCCATAAATTATCTTGCTTGTCAAGGAAATCTTGGGCATGTGTCACCGGTCTAAACTCGAGTGCTATTGCATTCTCTTCTTATACACTACAACTGTTCACAATGCATTTCATTCCATTTTGTTGAGATACAAAGAATTACTGGAAAAAAAACCCCTGGTAGAGCTACTTGACCAGCTATATTGTTCCTGGGTTTTTTTGGTTCCTGGTTGAAAATTATTGCATGATGAAAAACTATCCCTTTTTGTTCCCCATGAGGTGCCAAAAAATGAAACTTGTGAATGAAATTGTTTGATTTGCAACATTATTTTTTATACAGTACTCCGAATAATTGCTAGGCATGGAGTCTTACTATTCTTGTGATGTATATCTAACACCTATTTCTCCCTGTAATCATATGAAGATCAACCAGATCCAAAAGTTTCTTCATCTTCATATGTTTACAGAGAGATATAGGTGGTTTCACCTAAAAATGTTGTGCTTTATGCCAATATATAAATTTCTTTCATTGGTAATACATCATTTTTGGCACTTCAACTACACACAAGAGGGCGAAATCCTTGTGGAAACGTGCCATATCCTTTCGTTATTAAGGTTCTCAATTCAATTCAATCTTTATTGTACATGATTTATATATAAGTCCTTTGGGCAGGCACAATAGTTACAAAAAGGAAAACAAAATCAGTTCCTGTGATGTGAACATGCCGAGAAATATCTGAACATTTTACAGATCTACATTCCTGCAACCCCGGGGGCTTCCGGGGATTGACCTGGGGTGTTGTTGTGCACACTCCAGGTCATGGTAGGGATGGGCCTCGGCTCCTCAGCTTGTCGTAAGAGGCGACTAACTGGGGCACGCGTGGGGTCCCGGGTGTTAAAAGGAATAGGACCCTATCCTTGTGGTTTCTGGGTGTGAAAAGGAATAGGAACCAAACGTCGTGATATGACTGAAATAGTGTTGAAAGTGACGTTAAATCATATTCACTCACTCGCTACATTCCTGCTGCATCACTTTCATAGTTGTAGATGCACTCTGATATTACTGTAGCAAGTTCAATTAGTGGATCAATCATTAGACAGAAGAATTCATTTATTCAGAAGTTGAGAATGCAAGGCTTGTTTTGCAAAATTATATGAAAGATTTTTACTCCAGAAGAAAGTGCCAATCTTATTTGATGTTGCTAAGGGAGCATTTCTTACAGAGCCAGTCATTAAAAAGCGAGTAGCGGGTGTGCGAAGTAAACTACAACTTCCAGTAAACTGCTAAAAGCCACAGATAAATTAATAGTTATACCCCCCGCAACGAAGTTGGGGGGGGGGTATACTAGTACTGGAATCGGCTTGTCTGTCTGTAAACACAATTTTTGTCCAGACTACTCCTCCTAGGATTTTGCTTCTATTTTAATGAAACTTTACATATGTGTTACCTATGGCTTGAAGATGTGCATGCCCTATTTTCAAGGCGAAATTTTAATTTTTGACATATTTATGACGTTTTGAACATTATAGGACTTTGCCATTTTTAGGATCTATTCCCATGTAGAGACAATTTTGTCCGTACTACTCCTGAGATTTTGCATCTATTTTAATGAAACTTTACATATGTGTTACCTATGATTGGAAGATGTGCATGTCGTATTTACAAGGCGAAATTATAATTTTTGACATGTTTATGACGTTTTGAACTTTATAGGACTTTGCCATTTTCAGGATCTATTCCCATGTGCAGATAAGTTTCTAGTGTAATCAACTACGTACTCCTACTATTTTTATCAGAAGGTTCTGAAATTTTGTAGACATGTTTGAAGATATGCATCTCCTATTTGTGACATGAAATATTAATTTTTGTCAAAATTACCCAGACTTGGAATGACCAGTATATTATTGTTTTTATACTGTATTGACATTACTCAGAATGGCAGACTTGTGTCTTGTAGGGCGGGGGGTATCTCAGTTATCCCTTAGGATAACAGTTAAATCTAGTTGTTTATTCCCTTGTAAGCTGAAGAAAAGCCATATAACTGTTCACTTGGCCTAGATTTGAGTGCAGCGGCCAAAAATCATACAAACCGCCATTTCGTCCTTGATTATATTGCCACTGTTGGAAAACAAATGTTTACCAGACTTAAAAGCCATATCGCCCTGTGAGGCTCCCGGGGATTGATCTGGGGTGTTGTGCACACTCCAGGTCATGGTAAGAACAGGTCTCAGCTCCTCAGAGAGCTTGCCGTAAGAGGCGACTAACTGGGGCACCCGTGGGGATCCCGGGTGTGAAAAGGGGGCCCTCGGTGGCCGAGTGGTTTAAGGCGCTTCGCTGGTGACCGCTAGCCTCACACCGCTGAACCGGCACGGGTTCGAGCCCAGCTGGTCCATGTGTGAAAGTCTGTCAGTTACTTGCCGAAGGGCGGTGGTTCTCTCCGGGTACTCCGGCTTCCTCCACCAACCAAACTGACTGTCACCATATGAGTGAAACAAGCTTGAGTGTGACATTAAGCCAAATTCCCTCCCTCCTCCCGGGTGTGAAAAGGAATAGTATCCCACTCGTGTGGTTTCCGGGTGTGAAAAGGAATAGGACCCAACATCGAGATATGACTGAAATAGTGTTGAAAGCGACGTTAAATCATATTCACTCACTCACTCACCCTTAAAAGTCATATCAATTTGCACAGGCCAGGCCAGTAAAAAAATATTATCCAGACCATTCTGTCCTTGGTGAGGGGATGACTGCAAACGTTCATGGTGCATTTCAATCCATATAATGTTTAGCTGGTGAAAAGCCATACAAATATTCTGTCCTTGATTCCATTCGCTCATAGCAAGTGGATTCCATATAAGTGATGAAGTGGTGAGCCTTTCCTTGTGACCAGTTAGAAAAAGCTGTACCAATATTCACTATGCCTTTCATTCCAATGCATCAAGAATAGGGCAAGGCCATACAACTGTTTACTGTGAACTCAGTTTTAATGTCTTTGTCCAGCTTCACAAAAGTCACAATAATGTACACTGTGGAAAGCCAATAAAATTCAATCCATATGTTCACTATAAAATTGAAAATGCGTGAAAATGTTCACCATGCACTGTCAAGCTATGGAAAAAAACAGAAATGTTCACCATGCATCCCCTTGAATATACCCCGTGAGGCTTCTTGGGATTGGATGTCGTTGTGCACACCACAGATCATGGTAAGAATAGACAGCTCCTCAGAGAGCTTGTCTTAAGAGGCGATTGAGGCACCCATGGAGTTCCCGAGTATGAAAAAGAATAGGACGCAATGACTGAAATATAGTTGAAAGCAACGTTAAATCATATTCACTTGTTCACTCCCTAGTATACTTTCAAGCTATGGAAACCATATAAATGCTCACCATGCATCTCCTGCCATACACTGTAAAGCTCGTTCACCATGCATATCCTTCCATATACTGTCAAGCTCGTCATACACATGTTTGTTTACTATGCATCTACTTTCATATACTGTCAAGCTCGTGGGAAGCCGTACATATGTTCACTAAGCATCTCATTCCATATACTCTCAAGCTGTTGGAAAGCCATACATATGTTCACTATGCATTTCCTTTCATATACTGTCAGCGGGTGGTTGGGTGGGTTCAGGTTCCTGTTGCTTCAATGCATTTTTGCTGAGAAGCAACAGGAATTTGATAATGTGATGTCTAGCACTGTAATGTCACTTTTCTTTATTGCACCATATAAGCGTCCTGTCTGTGTCTTGTGCGCTGTCCTCCGTGTTTTATAGGATGGATGGAGGGTGTGTGGTTCTATGCTGCTTCAAAGATTTCTTTTTTGAAGTAGCAGGAACACAACTGGGCTGGGTGGTGCTTAGTTGGCTCGTGATATAGCTGAAATATTGTTGAAAGCGACGTTAAATTCTATTCACTCACTCACTCAAATACTGTCAAGCTATGGAAAACCATACAAATGTTCAACATGTATCTCCTTCCATATACTGTCAAGCTATGGAAAACCATAAAATGTTCACCATGCATACCCTTTTCTATATTGTCAAGCTATGGAAACCATACAAATGCTCACCATGCATCTTCTGCCATATACTGTCGAACTCGTGGAAAGCCATACATATGTTCACCATGCATATCCTAACATATACTGTCAAGCTCGTCATACATATGTTCACCATGCATCTTCTTCCATATACTGTCAAGCTCATGGAAGGCCATACATATGTACACCATGCATCTTCTTCCATATACTGACAAGCTCGTCATACATATGTTCACCATGCATCTCCTTCCATATACTGTCGAGCTAGGGAAAACCATACAAATGTTCACCATGCATCTCCTTCCATATACTGTCAAGCTCGTGGAAAGCCATACATATGTTCACCATGCATCCCCTTTCATATATTGTCAAGCTCGTCATACATATGTTCACTAAGCATCTCATTCCATATACTCCCAAGCTGTTTGAAAGCCATACATATGTTCACTATGCATTTCCCTCCATATACTGTCAAGCTCGTGGAAAGCCATACATATGTTCACCATGCATATCCTTCCATATACTGTCAAGCTCGTGGAAAGCCATACATATGTTCACTATGCATTTCCTTTCATATACTGTCAAGCTATGGAAAACCATACAAATGTTCACCACGCATCCCTTTCATATATTGTCAAGCTCGTGGAAAGCTATACATATGTTCAACATGCATATCCTTCCATATACTGTCAAGCTCGTCCTACATATGTTCACCATGCATCTCCTTCCAGATATTGTTAAGCTTGTGGAAGGCCATACATATGTTCACCATGCATCTCCTTCCATATACTGTCAAGCTCGTCATACATATGTTCACCATGAATCTCCTTCCATATACTGTCAAGCTCGTGGGAAGCCATACATATATTCACCATGAATCTCCTTCCATATACTGTCAAGCTCATGGAAAACCATACAAATGTTCACCACGCATCCCTTTCATATATTGTCAAGCTCGTGGAAAGCCATACATATTGTCCGGTCAAATTTACGATAACAGAAAAACGTAACAGAAAAGGTTTGTGAAGTCCAGGATTAACAATCAAATATTTATTTACAATACTAAAATCATATACAAATTATGTAAGGTCAATTCAACAAATAAATGTGAAATATAGTCTTACTGTTCAATGCTATACCGGTGTATACTTCGCAGTCCGTGTTGACGTGCACAAATCTCTTCACAGTCTGTGCCGACGTGGACAAATCACTTTTCTGTATTTTGGTAGTCCAACACTGCTCGGTTGTTTTGAGTCCCAGTAAATGTTCAATTTCCGACAGCTCAATCACGTAGATTACACAGCAGCCAAAACTCAATTCACAGGAGTATACAATCCAGCAGTCCGCAGCAAAGGTAACACAGTATAACGCACCCACATAAAGCCAGTTTGAATTCCCTCTCGAATAACTGAGTGTTACACTATTTATACTTTATGCGGCATTCCAGTACATTCTACCAAATCAAGAAGCCTCTCGAATATGTATTACATCATCATCTGGCCTAGATACAATTTCTAATAATCTTCTAGAAAGATCGAAGTGATTAACCCACGTAAACAAGCTTGCGTCATATATTCTAGAAGCATCCTGTCTAATAATAGACTACAATACCATGACACTCCCCCCCCCCTTAAAAAAAAAGAAAGTTTCAAACTTGGAACTTTCTTGACAATTTTAAAACATTATTGCAAAAAATGTCTATATTACAACAGCAAAAATGTTGACAAACATATGTACATTATATGCGAGACAAACAATCGGCAATCAAATTGTCCTTGTATTCTTGTAACACCAAACTCCATCTCAACAATCTTTGATTTTTGTTTTTCATCTTACTTATGAAAACAAGTGGATTGTGATCACTGAATACAGTAATTGGCAACGATGAAGAAGTAACATAAACATCAAAATGTTGTAAAGCCAATATCATTGCCAAACATTCTTTCTCAATTGTAGAATAATTTCTCTGATGTTTGTCAAATTTACGTGAAAAATAACATATTGGGTGATCTACACCATCTATACCTTCTTGTAACAAAACGGCACCAGCAGCAACATCACTAGCATCTGCAGCCAGTTTAAAATGTGAATCAAAATCTGGTGCTGAAAGAACTGGCGCGCTCTTGAGTATGGCATTCAGGTTTTCAAAAGCTGATTCACATTCATCGGTCCAAACAAGTTACCCTTTTTCTTAAGAGTTGAGTTAAAGGCTCAGTAATATCTGAAAAATTTGGACGCAATTTTCTGTAGTAACCAGCCATACCCAAAAAACGCATCAGTTGTCTCTTAGATGTTGGTCTTGGAAATAGCGAGATAGCACTAACCTTAGCATCTACAGGTTTTACTTGACCCTGACCTACAACATGACCCAAAAATGTCGCACGTGCATGTCCAAATTCACTTTTTCCAAGGTTGACTGTCAGCTTGGCGTCACTTAGTCGATTGAACAGTGCGCGGAGTCTCTGTAGATGGTCTTCCCATGTATCACTGTAAACCATGACATCACCAATGTAAGTCACACATCCTTCCACACCAGAAGTAACACGGTTGATTAGATGCTGGAAAGTGGCTAGAGAATTTTTCATTCCAAATGGCATGACTTTGTACTGGAACAGACCCTCCGAAATGACGAATGCTGATATCTCCTTCGCACGATCTGTCAGTGGAACTTGCCAAAATCCTTTCAGGAGATCAAACGTTTCGTAACTTGTGTCTAATTCCGCTTAACCCGGGGCTAGGGGCCGTATGAACCCAAGCGTGACTGAGATACATCATTCTTTAGATGACGACTTTACAACGAATATTATGGATTAAGAATACTGATCAGCGATACGGATTTGATATTTTTGGAACATCATGATGTCTTGCCGGCATCATTGAAAACTATTGACCGCTTCTCTCTTGCAAGAAACAAGCCTATGTTTATGTATACTATGATTGTCTTTTTGAATTTGGTGCTAGTATTGTTATATGGAATAGGTCTTTGGATTATGGACGCGGATATTCTCTAATGGACCACGGCTGAATTATGAATGACGGCCAGACGCTTGTAATTCGACACAAACTTGGCACTTCCCACTTTATCAATGCAATCGTCAATGCGTGGAATAGGGAATGTGTCCGTTTCGGTCAATGTGTTCACCTTTGTGTAGTCCGTACACATCCTGTAACTGCCATCTGACTTTGGAACGAGGATACAAGGTGAACTCCAGTTACTATTACTTGGTTCAATGACGTCATTGTCCAATAAATACTGAATCTCCTTTTTCAGATAGTTTTGTTTAATGGGATTCAAACGATATGGGTGCTGCTTCACTGGATTAGAATCTCCGACATTGACGTCATGTGAAATTTTATCAGTCCGAGTAGGAATGTCGTGAAACAAATGTTCATATTGACGGAGCAGAGTTCGAAGTTCTTCCTGACGCGCTGGTTCAAGATGACACAACTTGGAATCCAAATTAAGTAGAATGTTAGAGTTCTGTAATTTTGCCGCTGTCATGGGCTCTTCACAAGTTTCATTATTATCAGGGTCAGAACTAACTACACTTACAGGGTGTACAGCACTGTTAGTGCTATCTCTGTCTAACATATTTACCTGACATAACTGTTTGTGTTTACGCCTGTCAGGAGTCAGAATTTCTTTTCAATGACATAAGGACCATAATATCTAGCCTTAAGTGGATTACCAGGAATAGGCAGAAAAGTCAGTACCTTCTCACCAGGTTTGAAACTTCGTTTAAGGGCATGTTTATTATAGGTTATTTTCATACATTTTTGTGCTGACTTCAAATTTGACATGGCCAAATCACGTGCTTTAGTCAACCTGGTGCGAAAGTCCGACACATATTGTAAGAGACTACATGAGTCAAGATCACTGTCTAGGAACTTTTCCTTCAGCAGTTTAAGTGGTCCTCTAACTGTATGACCAAAGACTAATTCAAATGGACTGAAGCCTAAAGACTCTTGAACAGACTCTCTAACAGCAAACAATAACAAATGTATGCCTTCATCCCAGTCTTTCTCAGTGTCAAAACAATAAGTTCTAATCATGTTCTGTAATGTCTGGTGAAATCTTTCTAGTGCGCCTTGGCTTTCAGGGTGGTATGCAGATGATTTGTACTGCTTTATACCCAATTCAGGCATGACTTGTTGAAAGATTCCTGATCTCAAATTAGATCCCTAATCAGACTGAACAGACTGGGGTAGACCGACAAGTGTGAAAAACTTCACTAAGGCCTCAACAATAGTTTTTGCCTTAATATCCCGTAAAAGAATGGCCTCCGGGAACCTGGTTGAAGCACACATGATTGTTAACATGTATTGATTGCCTGACTTTGTTTTCGGTAATGGACCAACAAAATCTATAATCACCCTACTAAATGCTTCCTCAAATGCAGGGATTGGTTGTAGAGGGGCCTTTGGTATGGTTTGGTTTGGTTTTCCTACCATTTCACATGTGTGGCATGACCTACAAAATTCAGTAACATCTTTCTTGAAATTTGGCCAATAGAAATGATTTAGAATTTTGTAATATGTTTTATTAACACCTAAATGGCCTGAAAGAGGTGTTTCATGGGCGAGTCTGAGGATATCTGAACGATATGAATTTGTTAGTGCAATCTGATACTTAACTGCCCACTCATCATCAGGTGACACATCTGGCGATCGCCATTTGCGCATAAGAACACCATTCTTACAAAAGTAACACACAGGCTCTTCAATTACATCACCCTCATCTACAGCCCTGTCAAACAACTTGGAAATGTCCTTGTCACACGCAGTCGCTAAGCTCAAGTGAATTCCAGTTACGACAGATCTATTTCAGGCAATCAACAGATGAAAACCTAGGGTTGTCAAACGGATTGACCAGCTTGGATAAACAACACACCCTATGCTGTTATATGTTGACCCTGCACCCATGAAGATCAGGAAACACAAACAAGAAGAAACTGAAACAAGATCATAATTTCGGTGTAACCAATAAAATCTTTTATTCACTGTTGAATATCGGTAAGGCTGGAGTAGCAATCACAGTTGTATTCGTCAGGTACCTTATGTAATTAAAGTACGGTAATTCTCTTAACTGCTTCGACTTGTGTGTCTATTAATTGTTTCCTAATAACCCACTGCTAGTCGGTTCTGAAGGTGAACTGAGTGCATAAGCGTAAGATTAACCGTATATTTCCTCAGATGCCTCTGTAGTAACAACAGGGGTGGCTGCAGTTGAATACTGTCAACATCCACACATTGCCTCCGTGGGGTACCTAACTGGGACCAGCAATTAGGGGCTGTAGTTGAATACTGTCAACATCTGTACATTGCCTCCGTGGGGTACCTAACTGGGACCATTAGTGTGGGCTGCAGTTGAATACTGTCAACATCTGTACATTGCCTCCGTGGGGTACCTAACTGGGACCATTAGTGTGGGCTGCAGTTGAATACTGTCAACATCTGTACATTGCCTCCGTGGGGTACCTAACTGGGACCATTAGTGTGGGCTGCAGTTGAATACTGTTGTAAGACCCAAGGAAGTCATGGGGTTGCTCACTCAAACCTATAGGGACAGCTGCAGTTGAATACTGTTAGACCCAATGAGTTCATGGGGTTGACCACTTGAATCTAATATAGGCCGCTGCAGTTGAATACTGTTAGACCCAATGAGTCCATGGGGTTGACCACTTGAATCTAATATAGGCCACTGTAGTTGAATACTGTTAGACCCAATGAGTTCATGGGGTTGACCACTGATACACACACACAGTATCTCCGGTTTCTGTGGCAGCTC
The DNA here is from genome assembly GCA_036873755.1 of Hanleya hanleyi. Taxonomy (NCBI): domain Eukaryota; kingdom Metazoa; phylum Mollusca; class Polyplacophora; order Lepidopleurida; family Hanleyidae; genus Hanleya; species Hanleya hanleyi. The sequence continues at coordinate 62,613 of JAVTVY010017666.1, forward strand.
TGTGAGAGGAGTTTGGGGTCTGTATGAATTCAGGAGAGAAAGGTGTGAACTCGGTCAAATATATGGACCAAGTCCCAGAATAATACAAATCTCCCGCTTTTATACACTTCAGTTCACAGCCTCGAACCCAAAATGTCGAAGACCAGAAAAACGTTATATCGCTGAAACTATTCGGAGAATTTGTAGAATTATCACTTACTGGAAACAGATAATAAATATAGTTTACACAGTGATCAATTTATCAAAGATAAGCTTTACCTTTATCACAAATGAGAAATACAACCTAACTGGCTTGAGAGTATTTCATGAATCAAACATGGCTGACTTCGTCTGATGCAGAGTAAAATACCTAGCTGTTTTGAGTGATAACTACCGAAATACATCAAACCACAACTTGTCATGTGATGGGTGATCAAGGTAATGCATTACTTTAGCTTCGCTGAACAATTAATCCACTGTATCTCTATTATTTAAAGACATTCAGCGCAAACCATGGCCAAATGGCACAAACGAAGTACAACAACAACATGCAAGTAGAACTGCCCATGTGCTATAAATTCGTTAGCACAGAGAATTGAGCTTAATTTTGAACGACTGTAAAGAAACACACGAGGGGAAATATTTATAGAACAAAACATATATATATTTCAACAAAGAATGGATCAGCAATAATTTAACAATACATATCATGTGCAAATGTAACACAAGTTGTTGGTCGTCTCAATATGCTGTTCATTAACCAGCTGTGAATTTGAAATTTTGTCATTAGAACATTCCAATCTGCTATCAAAATGTGGCTTTATCAGCCTCATTTAAACACACAAAGGTGTCGGCCAAACAAACGTCATCGATGGCGTCAGACTCCTCAGCCAATTTACTCATGGCTCTAGTAACTGCACAAGCAGGATACAAACCTTGAATTTCGTCTTCAACTGGATCATGGATCTGATCCAAACAAGGCTTGTCAGTCACAATCGGGTTAACCCCGACCTTATCTCCCGCAAGATCATTGCCAAGAAGTAACTGAACTGAACTATCGATTAAACTAACTTTAATATCCACCGTAACAGGTCCAGAAATCAAGTCGGAAGACAGATGAACGTTATGGAGCGGAACAGGTGTGTAATTTACAGAATCTACCCCTTTAATCAGGACATTACTGCCTGCACATGAAGAGTCATAAAGCAAAGTATCTGCCAATAAAAGAGACTGGGACGCGCTCGTGTCTTGCAAAATCTTCACAGGAGTAGCATCAGAAAAATCACTTGAAAGTGACACAAAACCATTGTGGATAAATGGTTCAAAAAATCTCCATAACAGGATTTGAAAAACTGTCAACCTTATCCTTGATAGAACTAATAGGAACAGTGTCCTTGGCCATCTTAACGTCATATTCATTATGAACGTCACTAACCTGCTTGGGTATAAGTAGTAGCGTAAGGCTATTTAAAGCATCCTTTCACCCGGATGTAACTATGACGTCAAAGGGGTCACTGAGTGCATGTGTGGTGGTCAAAATGGCGGCGTGGTGGGGTGGTCAAAATGGCGGCGTGGTGGGGTGGTCAAAATGGCGGCGTGGTGGGGTGGTCAAAATGGCGGCATGTGGGGTGGTCAAAA